>WSFP011488485.1:0-15170 GCA_009831015.1 Picea engelmannii
ATCAACAATAGAGGATCAAGGCCTTCTTTAGTCTAGGACTAACAAATTCCTTTCCATGGAAGAATATAAAATCCTTGACGCTTCTATCCACATATTTGCAACAAATCTTCTTGCTTCCAATCACAATAAAAACATGCTCAAATCTTTGCATATGCTAGTTGCACATAGCTTCACCAAATTCATAACTTGTGGGGATGTACAACAATAAGAGGACCATCAACTAGAAACCCATATATTATTATGTGTTGGGCAACAAATTATGTTGCCTTGTAATAATTGGATCCAAACAGGTTTGGTTAATTGGGCTCTCAACATCGTCATCCAAATTACATACACACATGGATTAGGGCCTCCAAACTTGTTATCATACATTGTTGTTACATTTGATACATACATGGGCCTTCCTTGGGACTAGTCCCAACCAAATCACGTGCCAATTCCCCCCATCAAGAGGGGTATCAAGGAACAACTCCTCCCGAAAATGGGCTAGGTATTGACTATGCATATCTCCCAAGGATTGACCTTAACAAAGTCAACTATTAACATTAGAAACATAGAACGTTAGGACTTTACCTTGACGACAATGTCTCACACTACAACTTTGGTAGGAATTCAGATCTTACCAACATTCTCATTAGATTGTTATGCAAAAAATGAAAAATAATGCAAATATATCACTTCTTAAACAAAAGGATGCACATCTATATTCTTTGTTGCTTTAAAAAAAAAAACACCTTCAATATCCTTTCCACGGTTGTAATCTTTTATCATATAGGTGTACCATATTCTATGTTTTGCATATATTTCTACACAAACAATTAATACATACACATAATCTAAATGAAAAATTTCCTCCAAATATATATTTATAAAATTTAAATAATTTATCTTAAAAAACAATTTATCGATATTAAAAATTTAATTTAATTTTTAAAAGAGAGTCTAACTTACAACACCATTCATTAAACTTTATTTATTTACATTCCACTACTTAACACCCTCATCCAAAAATAAAATCTCCTCATGGTTAAACAACGCAACCAATAGAATTTGCTTAAACATTCCCTTTCACCCATTTCGAAGTATGTTAGTTATTCTCATACTAATTGAAACTCACTTTAATTTTGACAGTAAATAAAATTTAAAAAAAAACACAAATGTGATATTTCCACTCTAATGATAGTAAATAAAATAATTATTTTTTATAGTTTTTTTTTTACAACTTTGTTGTCTCATGTGTTTAGGAGACATAACCAGGAAGTTGACCATCTCTCTAAAGTTGGATTGGAGATGGCCCGAGGCTTATGGAAAATCAGCGAAAAGACCCCGAAAGGCACTTCCTAATTTTTTCACAACCCATATGGTGATCAATGGAGGATAAATACTTTTGTTTGATATCCTTTTGATCATTGTTGACCATAACCAGTTGTTATAAGGACAATATCATGCTTATTCAGGATAGCTTTTAGTGCTATACGCAAATAAAACTTTTGTAGGCAGAGCGAGACAAAATTTTATTAGCTGAAGAAGACTTGTGGTGCCAAAGAAGTAGAGCCATTTGGATAAAAAGTGGTGATACGAATACAAAATTCTTTCACAATTTTGCAAACTTTAGAAGGAACAAAAATAATATTTAGGAGATCAGGGATGAGAGCAGCGTAATACTTTCTGGACAAGGTGTTATCAAAAAAGAAGTTGTCAAGTATGTCAAATTTTTGTATGAGGAGCCGACCCATATGAGTTTTAATGATCAAGTTGATATTGCCAGTCTTTATGCTCATTTTGTCAATAATGATGATTCTAATGTTTTAGATAGACCTTGTACAAAGCCGAAAATTTGGGAGGTTCTTAAGTCTTTTTCCAAAGACAAGAGCTTGGGGTCCGATGGTTGGACAATAGAGTTATTTATCCACTTCTTTGACTTAGTGGGAGATGATTTATTAGAAGTGGTGGAGGATTCTAGGACCCGAGGCTTACTGAACAAGTCTTTAAACATGACCTTTTTTACTCTTATTCCAAAAGTTAATATCTCGTCGTCTTTTAGTGATTACAAACCAATTGCATTGTATAATTTATGTTGCAAGTTGATTTCAAAGATAATTGCAAATAGGATAAAGCCTATTCTATCTCGCTCATTGTCGGAGGAACAAATGGGTTTTCTAAAAGGTAGACAGATCTTGGATGAAATAGGCACGACACAGGAATGCTTGCACGGTATAAAGGTAAAAAAGTCAAAAGCTATGATCTTAAAGTTGGATGTTAAAAAATCTTATGATTGCATCAATTGGTATTTTTTAAGAATGACACTTATTCAAATGGGCTTTAGTATTCAATTCACAAACTAGATCCTGAGTTGTGTGACCAGCGCAAACTTCGCAGTCCTTATAAACAAGGAGACTTCACCATGTTTCAGAGTGGTAGAGGCCTGAG
Source organism: Picea engelmannii (assembly GCA_009831015.1). Lineage (NCBI taxonomy): Eukaryota > Viridiplantae > Streptophyta > Pinopsida > Pinales > Pinaceae > Picea > Picea engelmannii. The sequence goes on from WSFP011488485.1 coordinate 2,431, forward strand.
GCAAGGCTATCCATTATCACCTCTGTTATTCATTTTAATCATGGAAGGACTTAACCTGCTTTTAAAGAAAGGAAAGGATGAAGGAAAGTTGTCAGGGGTAAAGGTCTCCAGATTAGTTAAGATTTTGCATATGTTTTTTGTGGATGACGTGATTATTTTGACAAAATCATATGTCGATGAGTGGAAGGAGATAAAAGAGATCCTACTGATGTTTTGCAGTGCCTCCAGTCTACTGATAAACTAGACAAAGTCTACCTTCTACTTTGCTCGAATCCAAGGGGAGACTTCATAAAAATTAAAGGAAATTTTCCCTTATAATTTCGATGATCTTGCAAAGGGTTTTGGATATCTCAGATACTTATTAAAGGAAGACACATACAAGACTGCAGACTGGAGATGGATCCTTATAAATATTGAAAAACGGATCAGACTATGGTGTAATAGATGGTTGTCATTGGGTGACCGCTACACACTAGTCAAATCTGCTCTTAAAGGACAACCGATCTATTGGATTGCATTGGCTGCCATACCAACATCGATTATGGAAAAGATAAGGAAACAAATGTTTAGTTTTCTTTGGTCGAGTGACGTTGGGAAAAAGCATATGCATTTATGTAGCTGGAAAGTTTTAGAAAAAACAAAACATTTGGGAGGCTGGGGGATAAGAAACATTTTCCTTTTTAACATAGCCTTGGCTGCAAACTACATGTGGCGATTCTCGATGAAGGATGGAGTTTGGAATAAGGTGATAAAAGACAAATATCTACCTCACTGCTCGGTAGTCACTTGGTTTATATCGGCTTCAGCCACAACGCCATCGACCTCTCAGAATTGGAAAAACCTTATGAAGTCTTTGCATTTGATTACTCATTGGCTGAGCTAGAGCCCGGGCTCTGGTCACTCAGTTTTGTTAGGATTGGAAAACATTTTGGTCCCAGGGAGTTCATCCTATTTATCTCATCAACTTATTTCTGAGCTGAAAAGAAATAACATGGTCTACCTATACCAGGCTATAGGAAAACGCAGACCGAGTATATTGTCAAAACAATGGAAAACCAGTGAGGAGGTCAGCCTCAATGAAACTTGGAAGTGGAATGGGATGCTTATTGCAGGGAATTAATTGGGTGGTGCAACTACATAATCAAGAGGATGAGCTTATTTGGACTGGGGGAGACAGATCAAGTAGCCTTACTGCAAAAAATGTATATTGTGTGATTGTAAAAAATAAGTGGCAGCATGTTATTGGGGGTTGGAGGAGACATATGTGGAATTGGGATATGGCACAAAAAATTAAATTATTCACATGGTTATCCATTGAGAATAAATTTTTAACCTAGGATACCTTGCAAAGAAAAGGTTGAGAAGGCCCAAACATATGTCATTTGTGCTCAAAAGCCGCAGAATCTGTGTATCATTTATTTGTAAATTGCAACTTCATTCAGGATGTTTGGAATAGGATTAAAGGGGAGCTAAACATTATGACTGCATGGGAGGGAAGCTTGTTAATTGGCTGCTATGAAAACTGGGTTAGAAAGGAGATTTCTTTCATTACCCTCCATTCTTTATTATGCTGGTTTGTTTGGTTGGAGTAGAATAAAATTTTTTTCGAGAGTAGGATTCCTTCTACCTTTTATGTTGTTTATAAAATTTGGGCAAACTTAGAAATTCATAAAGCTACATAGAAGAAGGTTATCCCTCGTTTAGTTCAGATCCCAAGTTTCTCTACTCCAACAGTTAGTTGGTTTGATGGAGCAACACAGTTAAGTGATCACAGGAATGGGATAGGGGGATTGATAAGGATCAGTGAAAATTCAGTTTATAAGTGGACTTTCAATTGTGACATTGGGACAAACACTAGGGAAGAGCTGGTAGGAGCATGGGCTACAGATATCTTAGCTGTGTGTTTGAATATTGTAGTCATCTAGGTAATTGGCAACTCAAAGATTATTATTGACTGGCTGAAGGACGGAGGAAAGCTACAGGTTGCCTCTTTAGTGGGGTGGAAGGACATAATCATCAAGCTCAAAAGATATTTTAGGGAGATCAATTACACACATGTTTATAGGGAGATAAACAAGGAAGCAAATTCTCTCTCGAAAAAGGTGTTGATGAAGACCGAAGGAAGGATATAATACAATCTGTGGGTTGATGGAAATGAGGGCCCCACCCTCTATTTTAATATTTTTTAAATGCATAATAGTTTTATATTTTGGTCTCTACAGTGAAAAGAGAATTTTGAAGACAATTTACTCTCTTTTTATATTTCTCGAATAGAATCTCCCACTTGTTATAGAAATTAGTGGAGCATAGAAGGGTTTTTTTTTTCTTTCCTTGAATTTATGGGATACTTGTAGTAATATGTCTTCAGTTATGGTGTACTGAAAGAATTATATCAGAGTCATATACATAATCTCTTTAAAAAAGAGGGGGTGTATTGTATTGTCATGAGTCTTTTTGGAGGAGTGTTTTTCTGGTATAAACTATAAAAATACTGAAAATGTGTACACAATTATATTTCTAATATAAATAAGTAATTTTTTTGTCGAAAAAAAAAAAAGATCATTACTTTTTTTGTCGCCATCTTAAATATACATGTTATACCTAGATCTTGATGTCATATTTTCTGACATAACCATTATGATATAGTTTAAACAAATTTTGAACAACAATACTACAAAAATGTCACAAAAACCTATCTATGTAATATTATTATATAAATAAAATTATTTTTTTTCCAAAAAAAATAAAAAATTAACATAAATGTGATATTTTCTTGATCATAAAAAGTATTATATAGTAACTCTCTACATATGAATATAAGATAAAGGTCGTGAGACTTCTCCTAGTGGTCTCCTATGTCCTCCATACAATCATTGAATTCCATTTGTGCTATTGGCCCTTATTTCTTTCTTAGTTTAGAATTTTATTTCTTTCTTAGTTTAGAATTTATGAAAACTTTGTAGTTAACTTTATCCTTCGGACTAGTAGTATTTACCTTTCTTTATAGTTTAATCTTATTATACCTGTTGAAGGAAAAATATAGCGATAAGTTTGTTCATTTATCACTTATTAGTTTGATGTTTGACCAAGAATTTATGATTGTTTTCATAGTTTTATATTAGAGTTTCGATTTTATTTTATTTTTTTAATATTTAAATATATTTATTTTTTTATTATATGATTGGTGAATAGAATTAGGGTATTATTGTGAGATCGATGACATTCTTCTCTGGAGTGATCAAGGTTTTTAATGTTTCATAAATTAACTCATCACATCACAATACTCATTCTCGGGAGTGACCAAGGTTTGTAATGTTTCATAAATTTACTCGTCACATCACAATATTAACTAGCATATCTCCAAAGCGGGGAAGGGAATGCCAAACAAAATCCAGAATATATATGTTGGAAAATAAAGTTTATTTTCTTAAACTACAGTGGGATGTGTACTATTATTACCTTTTGAAAGTCCTTGTTAATGTCTTTCTATCATTTTCTTGAATGTTGGGATTTTTCTTCTTTTTGTGCAATTAGATTCTAAAAATAAACTGAAGGATCCCTTGGCTTTCAGGTGGTTGAAGAGAATTAAAAGATCATACATCTAGTGAAATTGATTCCCAAGAAAATAGGTAGGCTTGTTACACTGCCAGTTGTTCTACCTTTTCCCAGGAATTGGGTAGCCCTTTTGATTCTCTCTACATTCTCCTTACATACTTTACAAATCAATGCTTAAGATTTCGCCTAAATGCCACTTGTTATTCTTTCTATGTTTTCCATAAATAGATCTTCATCAACACAATGGTAAAGATACACCCATAGAGCCTTGAAAGAGCCATCTCTAATAAGCTATCATGGAGATCTATATAAGAATCATCTTGATCAATTTTCTTAGTCCCTAGTGTGGAACAAATATAAAAGTTTTAATTTATAATCCTTTTCAATAATTTCCATGAATGTTGAAATTCAAATATGAAGAAAAATGTGAGAACATGCCATGACCCTTTGAGGTGGCTTGTAGTTGTCTCGAGTTTTTCTTCCATTGTGTGGACAACATTAACTAAAAATAAAAATTAATTTTAGGCTCACTTATGAAATTTCTTTGCTCTTCAAAGCAATCCAAAGAATTATACTGAAACAATTATACATTTTCCCCTGATGGTTTGGTTTCCAAGAAGAATTGAGTATTAAAAGTACGGTTACCTTTTTACTCATGAAGATCTCATCTCCTTGGAAAATACAGGATACAACATGGTGTGATGCCAATGTGAAAATAAAAGCCATACCAACGACAACTTTATCAAGAGTCCCAAAAATCCATGGTGAGGTATAGGATTTAATCGCCTTGTTATGGTCCTTGAGAGGAAAGAGATATATCCTTTGGGGTGAGAAAAGCATTGCTCCAGTGGTGGAAACAAATCCAAAATATAATTATTGGCCAATGCATTCCATATTGCAAGTCTAATTGAAGCCTCATCATCCCTGCACACATAAACTAATACTTAACACCCACAAAGAGTAATATTAATTGAATGGAGCACTTCAAGCACACACATGATTATGCTAAATACCCTGGAGATCGTATTAAGTATAGCCTGTAGGAATCCATGATATAAAATCGCTTGAGTTGAATCATGTCCAACGAAGTACTTTCACCATTATTATAATATCATTCTTCAACATTGGAAAATGGTGAACAAAAAGAGAATATGACCTTGAATATCCTGCTATTGGAAAACTTGATTGTGAACTATGGTTCGGGCAATTAGAAAACATCTGACACCAAAATCTATATAGTTCATGACAAACATCTTTAAAGTGAAATTCAAGTAGCTAAGTATCCAAACTTTTGTTGGACAAAATCAAATTGAGTTAATGTGTTTCGAGTAACCAGAGGATGAGGGTGATTTTTGCCTCAAGGAAGACTAAGAAGCCATATACTTTATTTTTCAACTAAACTTGTAGTTTGAACAAAGGACATCATTTAGATGTTAAAGTAGATGATATCAAGAGCCAACATGGTGGCATAGCTACTCTGCACAAAAGTACAACCAATTAAGCTGCAAAATATCAAAATATTTCTCCACAAACTAAGTTGGACTAATAACATGGGAATAATTAAGTAAGGTTGGTTGTGGTCTAAAGACATGTTGGTACACTTGACGCAATGATGACCTAGGTTCAAAACCCGACAGATGCATTTTGTGTGACAATGCAATTGACTGAATCTGTTTTAGTTATGGATCATGTTAATGTGTCATGTTAAGATAGCAACACTGGCTTCATAATAATGTGGAGATATTAAAGCTAGAAATTGTGTTACTGCAGTATTTTGTGCAGCCAACTAAGCTCCAAAATAGAAAATTATTTCTCCACAAACTAAGCTAGACTAATAACATGGGAATAATCAAGTCAGTTTGGATGTGTTCTAAAGACAAGTTGGTACACTTGCTGGAATGATGACCTAGGTTCAAAACCTGGCAGATGCATTTTGTGTGATAATGTGATTGACTGAATCTGTTTGAGGTCTAAATCACATTAATGTGGCATGTTAAGGTAGCAACATTGGCTACATGATAATGTGGATATATTAAAGTTGGAAACTATGCTACTGCAATCTTTTGGGCATGTAAAGATGATCTTTGCAAGGAATTTAAGTGCATGTCAAAAAATTTAAATTTGAAATAATAATAATAATTATTCAGAAAAAAAAAATAAAAAAATAAAAAAATAAAAAATAAATAAAAATGACTGAGTTTGACAGAGTCATATGCAGTAATAATTCGAAAATAAAAATTGGACTATACTATAAATTTATATTGAAAAAGGTTTCATATCTAGCAATAATGCAAAAAATTAAATGAAACTGAGATTGTACTTTAAATTTACATGGAAAGAAAAATGGAATTAAGCAAAATGGAATGCAATTTATCATTTAAAAAAACAAAAACAAAAATGGGTTTAGAAATTAGGATGTAAGTTTAAATAAGATAATGACATATGGGAAAATGCGCTAGAACATATCTTCGAAATTAAACAAACACACAAGGGACAAATCCTACTACAAATTCCATTTGAAGGCAATATCAAGATTAAAAATGCATACTTTGTTTTTTGTTCTCGATTGTGTAAGTAGGACTTCTCACAATAGTCTGTTGCAAAATATAGATGTGGTCTTAAATTTTGAGGTCCTGCAACAACCATCATAAATATAGGGAAGAAAATAAAGGGAAATATTAGCATCGATGAAAGGACTGAAGAAATGGTTGTTGTGTCGCATGGAGAATTCATCGAAGGTCATGTCCCACTCTATTGATGCTTGTTCCTGCTCCATTTCTCAGTGTACTTTGCTCTTGCTAGGCCCAAAAATAATTCCCATTCAATGCATAGTTGAAGTTGTGTTCTTCGAGGAAGGGGGTGAACCAAAAAATTCATTTCTGTGTAGAATAAGAGTAGGGACATGAGGCTCCAATACAAAAACAATAGTTATGGTTTATTAACTGCAAAAAGAATTAGGTCGTACAAGCCCAAATGCATTGGCTAGCTGACATACATGCATGGTTATTTTCAAAGTTAAATTCCAATTTGTTTTGTGAAAGGTGATCTGTATTTTCGAATTCAAAAAGTGATCTGAAACCAAACTTTCTCAATGCAAAAAGACAAAACAAAGAGGAACCATGGTCCCACATGTGTAAGTGCATTGAATAATTTCAACCTCCAACTGTAAATCCATACAGAGTCGTTGTGACATGATTCCAATCAATCCATAATCTTGTAATAGTGTACATTTTGGCTACGCGTTAAAGTTCGATAAAACAACCAACATCCACCTTGTATACCTTTCCCCACCCTCAGCTTGTCCCCTCGATTTGATGTCTTAATTTTGCTAGTATGTATTGTGGGTAACAGAATATTCTCCAAGTAGGATGTACTGTGAGCAAGCAATATGCACCATTAAATTTAATAGACACTACAAGATGTCACAATATTGGACATCTTACATTGTGTATATGTTAGTCTATATTCAACTTTGAACATGTATGAAATTTGGCCAAGCAATAGGCGTTGTATAGAAAAAAATTGATCACAACGAAAAAAAACTTGCATATGTGGATATGTGGGGTTTCGACGCACAATGCCCTTTGAGCCAACTCCTGATCACCATCAATGATTCAATCCCCTAGAAGAGAAACCCTAAGTGATCATGATGATTGAAGGTATCTTTTCCTTCTCTTTGAGAGATTTTATGCAAACCGTAGTTTATTGAATATTAGAAAATTTGAATATTCACAATTGCGACTAACATAATTTGTCAATTTCTATAAGAAGAATATTCTGCCATTTTTTGCTAAATTCTCATTTTCCATATCTCATGGGATTTCTTTCGAGAACCAAAAGAACATCCTTTTAACCCAACATTGTGAAAGCCTAACACCCTGCCCCGTTGGGATCAACTTCCAAAGTCTCTCCTCCATAGGAGAAAATGTTGTGGAATATCGTTTATGATCACATACATTACAGAGATTATAATAGTTTGGACCTAAAATCACAAAAATGTATTTTGAACCATAAATCTTGAAGAGAAAAAATTTCAGTTCCTTAAACTATCAAACCCAGAAAGAAAGACCAAGCAGAGAATACACGACCATATCTGGTTCCATCATTTAAAGAAAACAACATATGCCTTCCTCTCTCCGGAGAGAAATATATTAAAGTTTCAAAACAATTTTTCCATGCTTGAAAGAACAAACATGGAACTGTGTATCCTACCACTGGGAAAAACAAAATGTTGTTATATCCACGAATAACCAATAAACAGTTGAATACAACTGGAAACCATAGTACTAATTTGAACATTAAAGCATAGCATTATTCACCAAAATGAAAATCCTAACAATAGTCCGGAAGCCACTTGTATCCGATTGTTGGCCTAGTGAAAAAGGTTGATGATACCATACCATAAGCCTATTAAACAATGAATGATACCATACCATAAGCCTATCAAATACCACTGACCTCGACCTCTATTCTTGACTGACATTATTCTTTACAGCTATGAAAAATTATGATACAAAACTGACTCAAAAATTCAAAACATTGATCAGTTCACCAGGGCAGGACTTATACCTATTAACCATAGTGTTTGAAAATAAAGTTTCCCTTGGCTAGGCATAGCCTATAGACCACAGGGAAAACATTAGTATATTGGTCCACCTATATTCTTATACTGCTAAATATCCTTGGGTTGGGATGGCATTTACTTTTTAGATTTTAAAAAGCAATCCTCCATGAGTACCGAAAAATGGTGCAAACACAAGTGACTCAACAACCATTTGTTTGATAAGAATGTTCAGAGATGGCCCTGATGTATCTTTCAATGGATCCCCTATGGTATCATAGATAACAACAACCTTGTGGGCATCAGATCCTTTAGGACCAAGTTCCCTTGCAGCTTTTAATGACCCTACCTACAATAATCAGAAACCCATAAATTAGTTAAAAGTTGCCAAGTATGGTGAACACAAAAGAGTTAAAGATATTGCATCCAAAATGATGTACCTCTATGTATTTCTAGGCATCGTACCAAGCACCACCAGTGTTGGAAGATGATATTGTAACATGTAATCAATAAAATGAATTATCACAACATTTCCCTTTCCTTTTCCGAGCTAAGAAGAACATTTTCAAAGGCAACAAGACTTGGAAAGTACCTATACTCCTGAGACAAGGGCTCCAGCCAGAACTCCAGACAGAGTCTCAAATCCAAACAAGGTACCAACAATGAGGGGTGTGAGCATTACAAGGGCACCAGGAGGAATCATTTCTTTAAGTGAGGCATCGATTGATATCTTCACACATGTTGCATAATCTGGTTTGGAATTTCCTTCCATCAGACTAAGAATATCTCTTAACTGTCTGCAGACCTCTTCAACCATTTTCAATGCTGCACTTCCCACACTTTTCATTGTCATAGCTGAAAACCAGTAAGGCAACATGGCCCCAATAATTAAACCAATGAATACTTTGGGTGTACTTTGGGTGTAAGGACATCCACTTTTGAAATTGCAATCGAACTTACAAATGCTCCAAATAATGCAAGAGACACCAATGCAACTGAGCTAATGGAAAATCCCTACAAGAAAAAAAATATTCATTCACGACCCTTTATCAAGGAATCACAACATATAAAGTGATATAATACATAGAATAATCAACATCCAACAAATAATTGGAATATACAACATCTTACCTTGCCAATTGAAGAGGTAGTATTCCCTGATGCGTCTAGAGCATCGGTCCTTTCACGAATCTTATGGCTAAAGCCAACAATAGAGTGTTGGAAACCATTGGTTGTTGGGGGAAATGATTGCAGGCGGGCACGTGGAATTCGTTGGGATCGAGAGAAGCGAAGAAAGGTATCTGCTTCTCTCTCCAAAGGTGGCAGCGGTGAAAACAGAGGAAGGGTTTAACATATAACAGACTAGCTTGACCAGTAGATAATGACGGTGACCAGTACACAATGACGGTGATGAGAGGCAACCTGAGGAGAAGGGTTTAACATGTAACAAACATGTTTGACCAGTAGACAAAAACAAATGGGAGTCCTCTATATGTTGTCGACAGACAACGAAAAATCGAGAGAACCTCTCACTTAAAAAAATGCCTTGGATGTAATTAATGTATGACATTAGGAAGAAATCAAGGACTAGTAAGACGTTGCATGCCTGCAGTAGCATTGGGCGTCAGAAAAACATACGTGACGATGAGATTTGGACTGGAAGAGGCTCTACCAAACGACATGGAAAAATCTCTTTACAGATTCTAAATTCACTCTAATAATTTTTAAATTTTATTTGAATTATATCAAATTTTTACTCTTTTTATTCCATTAAATAATAATTTTTAATCATAATTAATTTAATAACATGTAAATATAGATATATATTTTTTTTCAAATTATTTTTAGTGAGTAAACAATGGAAACAACAATCAACCAATATAGTCCAACAAAAAAATAACCTTTACTAAGTATGGAATTTGATTTTCAAATTAATTTTTTTAAGTAGATAGTAAAAATAACTATCAACAAATACACGTTGATAAAAAAAAATCATTTTAATAAACATTAAAAAACACAAACATGGATTTAACAAGTTGTTTCATTTTCAAATTCCAACCCTACATGAGACAACTCTTTCTTTCCCCCATAAAAACTACAACTCCCTTTACTCCACTTTATTTATAAAAAAACTTCTTCCACCATAAAAGCTACAACTCCCTTTACTCCACTTTATTTTTAAAGTTTACATCACATTTTGATAATCCAACCTATGTTGTCACAGTATCCTGAGATGGTTGATAGTCCAACCAACTCTCTTAGACTATTCTGTGATGGTTTAAGATCAATTTTTTATTTTATTTTAATGGTTTTTAAAGTTAAGTGTGGTGTTTTTTTACCCATGTTTATTAGATTTAAAAAAATAATATTTTTTCAATTATAATTCATATAATTTAATAATATATAAATATAAATATAATTTTTTTCTTTATTTATATAAAGAGTTTAAATTTTACTTTATATGACTTTTGAAATTTATTTTGGTTGTATTATTGTTTTCACACTATTTTTATTTTTTGATATTTGTGTGATCGAATTTTTATTTGGGTTTTATTTTCTGCCATATCTTTTTTTTTAAAATTTAAAAGTGAGTTTTAAATTTATAATACCAATTTTTAGTGTTTTATATGAGATAGTCAAATTATTCAAATATCAGTTTGGATTGTTCAAATAGTTATTTTAAGTATAAAAATTAATCTATGATTATTTTAAATATATTTGAGTCATTCAAAATATAAAAATTAATTTGGAATTTTATTTTACAAATTTTGAAATAACAAATTTACATTCAATTAACTTTACCAAATTTTAATTAGATTTTTTAAAAAATACAAAAAATAACAAAATGATGTGATAACCCTTTATCCACGGTCCAATATTCTATATTATTCATTGTGGTTACATCATGGGTGGGAATATAGGGATTGTTTGTTGTCCTATCGATTCTTCTTGAGGCGAATTTTCGATAGCTTGCTACTAGGGAGTTGTAATCATGTATCACCTTAATCATCGAGGAGAATTAACTTATGTCGTAGTATCTATATTTCCAAACTATTTCGACAAGTATAGATGCTATCACATAACCTTGTTTTTCTTAAAACGAGGTATATTTAAAATTCAAATATATAAGCTTTGCATCATGTTTTTTTTAATATTTTTCATACCCAATATGTACCAATTGAAATATATATATATATATGAATGAGTATATATAGTTTTTCTATATATATTTATATAAAAACTTATGTCTTGTGTTTGCAATCTTATTTTCTTACTTTTTGAGTTCACTGTTTTTAGAAGTAAACACAATAATTGATATCAAAACTTTCATGCATGAATAGAGGTAAGGTACACTAGACTTGTAGTTAGGCGAGGTTGATTTTCTTAAATCATTGTGGATTTGTATTAATATGAGGGAGTAATCTTAACAATTGTGGATTTGTATTAATATGAGGGAGTAATCTTAACAAGGTTTAAAATTAAGTTTTTGTTAAAAAAAAAAGAGTTTCTTAAGAGGTTTGAACTTAAGGTTTTGTCAAAAAAAAAAAAAAAAGAGTTATATTATTTTTCATTGGATTTATTTGTATTTTAGTTAATCATTTACTTATTTTGAATTTGAGTTAGTAAAACTCAAGGTTCAAATTTAAGTCCATGTTCACGAGGTATTTATGCTCTCATTATAATGCTAGAAATGTTTATAAGTCACTCGTGAATTTTTTATCAACATTGTCTATTTGTTTATGATTTTTTTTGCACATCTTAATGATCAAGAACACTTTCTAAATCACCCTCCCCAAAATAATCCAAAAAAGCCACCGTTGATAAATTACATTACTTCACCATCTCTTTTATTATTATATTTTGTCTTTCATTTATAGTGCATAATGCAATATTTTTTAAAAAAAATAAACCCCCAAAAAAAACAATGTAAGCAAATAGTCCATCCATTAATAAGTACAACTACAAAACTCAATCACATTTTTTATTACTTATCTATTATAAATTAAATTGAAAGAAGATGAAAATTTTCAAGTTTTGCATAAAAATAAAAGCATAGAAATTTATAGAAAATAGTTGTTTTAATGAATTAGTATACAAATGTAGTTTCGTAAACTTACATTTAAAAAACTATAATGAAAACAACAATGAACTTATTTTGCATGTTAGGCAATTAGTAACAATTATGCTCTTACCATATAATCAAAAGTTACAAGTGGAGTAGGAACACATTATCGCAACAAAGAATTATCTCTAAGCCATGGTGGTGCAAATTTGTGTATGCCCAAGATGGAGATATAACCATCGAATTTATAGGAATAGGTCAAATTTAAAGGTCTATGACAAATCAGGTAAGATGGAAACTAATTTGTGCAATGCTTTTAGATCACTCCTTTTTTGTGTTGCACAAAAGTGTTGTTCTCTTAAAACCCAAGGTTAAACTAATTTGTGCAATGCTTTTAGATCACTCCTTTTTTGTGTTGCACAAAAGTGTTGTTCTCTTATAACCCAAGGTTAAACTAATTTGTGCAATGCTTTTAGATCACTCCTTTTTTGTGTTGCACAAAAGTGTTGTTCTCTTATAACCCAAGGTTAAAGAGGTTAAAGAAATGTGTGACATGCATAG
>ML882818.1:0-15169 GCA_009831015.1 Picea engelmannii
AACATAATCATGTGCCTCCTATATTTCAACAATTCAATATCATTAATCATTTTCTTCATCCAATTCAATATCTTTATCATTAGGATCAAAATAATTGAAAGGATTTGCAATAACAACATCATCATCAATATAATTGTTCATAACGCCATCATGGGAATTATCATTGAGAACATTTTCATCTAAATCCTCAACTACTTCATCTACTTAAACTACTTCATTTGACACATCTAATTTCTCCTCTATATCATCTTGTTATTCTTCTTCAATATCATATTCTTCTGGTACAACATTATTTATATGCCTTCCTCTTGGATCATATCTAACAACATGTGACCAACCCACTTTACCTGACACCTATGAATACACAAAATACTCACATTGAATTGGAAGGACATAGTGCTATGTACCTGAATCTAATGACATTATATTAATCATTGTAAATCCATTATCATGTTTAATAATATTTTTATCAATATCTCCTTCATTCATTCATAACCTATACTAAGTGACCTTGAAAAGAACCACTTTGAAGGATTTAAAGTCTAACTCAAGTATATCATCCAAAAAACCATAGTATCTATTTTCTTATACTTCTAGATGATTTCCACTACTAGAGGAAACATTAATAACTTATAAGATTATAGTTATCCCACAATTAGGGATTTTCTTCTTATCATATAATTTTTTGATGTGAAATTTGCAGTCATTACACCACATAGCCTTGTGGTGTTTCACCTTTTGAATATAAATCATTGCTTACCACATGTACTTTCCAAGATCATATATAACATGTTTTAAGTTTTTATCAAATTTTTTTGGGAGGGATAGAGGTAGAACAAACTATAACACAAAAGGAATTATTTTTTTTCCTAAATTAAAAAATACACAACTTCTAAAAAAATGAATAACATTAAAATAATTTAACATAATATCTTAATAAAGGTATTCCAATCGAGAGTTTTTTCCCCACCAAATTCACCTTTCCTTGTTAAGCTATTGTTTACATTTGAATAAAAACCAATGGAAAGTTTAATTTTCTGAATGATGTATTTTAAAACATTTCTTTCATGCTCTGTATATAACCATGGAATATTGTGATATGACTATCCCTCACTAGAAGAATATTGAATTAAATTTTACATTACATGATTGGCTTCCTAAATGTTACTGCAAACTTTGATGATTTTATCTTCTTTATTCCTTCCATCTAAGATTATCCATAATGATTTTATAACATTCTTTTCGATATGCATTGTATCAAACAAGTGAGCTACTTGTAGGTGCTTGTAGTAGGGAAACCTATTGAATTGGATGGAATATATTTTCATTGCTTATGGAACACTTAGGTGCTTGTAGACCCAAGCTCTCCAAATGGAATGACACCATCAACTACTAATGAAATCCTAACATTACGAGGTTCTTATTTAAAAATTTGTTAATTTTCTTCAATCTCCCTAAATGCATAACCATCTGTAGGAACTCATAAAACACCATATTCACGTATCCTTCATGCAAAGTAATCCATAAACTGTGCTATGTTTTTTCACATGAACAATCATTCAAAATGTAGAATTATAGGAATACGATGAAAAACCTTTATGTGGAACCTTAATTTTTACTCGATTGGTTCGAAATCTACAAATTTCACATTGAGGAAATTCCATATTTATTGCATGTTGTCCATAATATATAATATGATTATTAGGACATGCATCAATATCTTGACACTTCATTCCCATATCTTTCATTATGGTAGACAATCCTTCATACGTGCAAGGTAAATTATTTGAAAATGGTAGGATAAAATCACCTAACAATCTAAAACACACAAAAAAGTATTGTGATGAATGTTCGTTAATATTGCATTCTTTCTACAATTAATACTGAAAAGTGAAAAAAAAAGTTATTCATGTTCGAAGAATTATATTTCATACTTTAGGATCTATGTGAGATAGATGTTTGACAAACCATTTAATACCTTCAAGTTCATCAACAACAATATAGTAAAGAGAAGATTTGTCCTCAAGCCTTCATGTAGGGGTTTTCATTCCTTATCAATCAGGAGAAAATGATGAATATCATTAATGTTATCATCCATTGGAGAAAAGGTGTTTTGGATAAATCTACTTATCTCATCATTCTCAATTATATTGGTATCATTTTATTCCATATGATTAATATCATCTCCATCTTCTCTATCTCCACTAACTCATTTACCAATATTTCTACTACAATTTGGATCATCCTTAGGCATTCCAATCCTCAAATTATTTGTGTTTGTAATTGTAACATACCAAACCACCCCTATACACTGTCTATATGGTGGGGTACTTAAAATTTCATTCGACTATATATTTTTCTTTGTTCGCTCTAATACCAAGATCTATCATATTCTCAACCTTCTTTGTAGGATGAGATGCACATTATTATAGCTTTGATACTATATTTATTGATTGTACTACTGATAATTTAATTAATTCATACAACATAATAGTGAAATATCATACATATGAAAAAAACAACAATTCATTCATAAAATAAAAATAGTAATTCAACATAACTACACATAACAACATATACACTTATCTCTAGGGAATAATTCATCAATTAGTTTCAGATGAAGGATGCTCAATTCAACCATAGGTTTTTTTGCATGTGATATTTCTACAATAGGCCACCCCTGAGATGAGGCTATGAGTCCACATGGATGAATTTCCTATGGCTAGCTCTAATCCTCTCTCTTAGCCCATTTCTAGAATTTACAATCTGTTCATTCTCACAACAATCTTGACACATAATCTCTCTTTCCTCTTTATATTGTACATCCCAAGGAATGAAAACCCCTTCTCTTCCATGTATTTCCTTGGGATATTCAATTTCCTTAATAGGGATTTAGTATAGACTAGATAGGAAATATAATTTCTTATAATTTCAAGAATTTTGAGATATAATTTATCTTTCCCAATGAAAGCCATTTCCCTCTCACAAGATCACCATTTCCTTGTGGTTCATGGAAACAAATTCCATATTTTATCACAACCATAATGATTCATTATAGTCATGGAAGAAACCATCCAACCCACACACAAACTCTGATACCACATCTTCCAAAGGAAGAATGACATAATTCCCTTTTTGTACCTCTAAACTTTGGCATATATTTGCATGCTAATAATGCATGATGTGGCTTCCTAATAAGCTTGTATATCTCCACCCATATTGTGAGTAGTTATAGTGTTTGGCCTTGGGGGCTGCGGCTAGGGTTCTTCTCCTAGCCACAACCTGAACTGTAGTGACTTTCCTCTACTCTTCCTCAACGTCTCCGTCTTCTTTCAGGGTTTTGCGTTCGTGGATCTTTCTCAACAGATTCATCTTTTCCTTGTCCTGTTGTTTTCTTATTGCAGCTGCTTTTCATGCCTAGATTTGCATTCTTTCCACATTTTGTAGATCAGATCGATGGCAGATTCATACCAATTGTCTTCTTTTCCTTTTTTATTTCACTTTCAGAGGCTTGATCTACTCTTTCATGGGGTTTTCTCTTCCCACTAGTTTTTGTAGCTCTATGCGCACATAGAGGTTTTTAGATGCCTCTATGTGGTTGGATCTAGCCGATCCATCCCTACTATATTTTTTAGGGCATGATGCAATGTCAATGTTTTTCCCCGGTGCTTTGGTGGCTAGAGTGTTTCTACGCTCCTCCTTGGGTTCTAGAGATTTCTATAGTGGATGATGGGGTTGCTTCTTCTTTTCAGATTTTGGGTCATATCTTTTAGTTCCTTTCTTTTTGGGTGTGCAATGTTGATTTATGGAGTTGGGTCAACACTTTGAGGTCCTTTTTGTGTGTGAAGTTTATGGATTTTTCTTTCGTGGATGCATGACTCCTTGTTTTTCTCCCTCCAATTCTGGATCTTGTGGGGATCAGTTTTCCCTCTGGCCTAGTCCGTCCAAGTTTTTTTTCGGTCTGCCTCTACTAGTTATTCTTGGTTGAGATGTGGCTATTTTTTCTGTCAGTTTCTCATTGTATAGGGGCCTCTTTTAGAGGGACATTTTTTTGCGTCTTTCTTCCTCTTGGGTTGAAGGATTTTTAGACTAAATGCATGTTTCTACATTCATTATTCAAAATTTATTTTTTATTTATATTAATAAAAGTTACACTTTTTTTCTCCAGGAAAAAAAAACTCATGTATCTCACTTGAAAACTAATTTCAAAGTTAACATGATGTAGATAACATGAGGTAAAATTCACAGGCTTAGGAATAAAATATTATTATTTTCCTTTGGCCCCCTTTGAGCCTCCTAAGCCCCTTTTCCTTTCTCTATCATGGAACCATAATCCCTCATGTTCTTTTCCTTTCTCACCGATAACTAGTGATGCTTATTATTATTATTATTATCAATGTACAATTACATACTACATCATCTAGCCCTCATCTATTCACCATATACATAATTACATTGTTAATCCTTGGATCAAACTGGGGGTGTTACATTCCACCCCCCTAGATTTTGCACCATCCTTGGTGCACATCATCATGTTTAAATATACATTTCTATTATGGTGGATCTAATTGGGGATATTACATTTCCCTCCCCCTATATTTTACACCATCCTCTGTGAACATCACCATTATATACAATAATTTTACATAAAAATCCTACAATCAATGCAGGTATTCCTTCCACATTGTATCCTCTAGCTCCAATGGACCTTTACTTATCCCATGCCTTTGTTCTTGAGCACCATGTCCTTTTCTATCTTGGTTTCACCTGGAAATATATTTCTTCTTCCATACAATATGCTCATGCTTGTAGGGGTATTGCATTCGTTTCCCCTTTGGAACATAACCATCCTTGGTGTTATTCATTCCAAGTAATCAATTCATGTCTTGATTCTTCAATTGTTCCTACAACTTCCATAAAAAAATCATACATTTTATAGCCATTTTCATGAAGCAATTATCTTATTCATAGGAGTTCTCAATTCCACAATATAAGCATGTATTAAAAAATAAGTATGCAACATTAATTTATTACTTATTTGTATCGGTATTTCTCTACTTCACAAAGTTACGATAGGACAAAAATGATCTTACTATTCTTTCAAACATTCCCTTCTAATTTATCTTACTATTCTTTCAAATACACCCTTCTTGATTTCAACCACTATACCACATGCATTTTTTTTCAGCAATTTGAATCATGCAATTTTCCTCTTCCTTGCCACACTCACCCTTCTAGGCTAAGGCATCCCTTTCACCACTAAATATTCCCTTAGGTAATCCATCTTGTTAATGTTTTCGCATGCAATGAGAGTCCCAACTTACTACCAGGCATCCACTACCAATCTCTAATCAATAACCTTTGGCAACCATAGGGTTTAAGTAGCCTTCTTTTCTATCTTTATTTATTTTACCCAACATCATTTTCTATAACTCTATTCCCCTGACAAAACTTTCATGTAGTCCATCCACATGTGACTACACTAGAATTAACCTCTTTCATTGCAACATCCACAATGACTCCCTGAAATGATCTCAAATTCATGAGTTAGCAACAATTTCATCCTTTTAGTTGTTCACATATTACTTTTTATGAAATATGGCATAAGCATGCATTCACACAATCCAGTTAGATAATGAAATCAAGCATATATACCAATATGCATGTGTGCATATTTACGCTTGCACACTTTCATAACTACCCATGCATACCTAATCAATTCATCCTTGCATTGATTCCATAATACCATATTATTGTATCATGTATTCCACCATAATCAGTTGGAAGGTCTATCCAACACCTCAACATATCATCTAGCCACCTTCCCAATACTTTCTTGACCATCTAGAGACCTTTCTCTTTAGTCCAACACAACACTTGGTGTTGATAGTGTTGGCAAGAGGGTTATAGTATAGGACACCAATACAAGTAGGTATGTTATTGGACACTTTCATAGACCTTTATCCTTTCCATATCTAACCACATCATGGTATCACACATGGATTTGTTAGTTGGCATTCACTTCTATAACAGGATTATGTCTTCTTACCTACTTTGGTTATTAACTCATAACCAACATAATATGACATGGCATTTTATTTCACATGAATGAATTCCAAATATTATACAACGTTTCTATATCTAAGACCTCCTACCTTTAACACACCTAGTAGAATACGATTCCCATGAAAACATTCAAATTACCTAATCACATCAATTCAAATATCAAATTCCGACTGAGGGGATTCTTACCTAAATTTCCTTCAGCATCTATGCAACATAAGAACACCAAATACATACTTACATGGATACCATCAATTTATTTGATTCCTACGTGATCACTTTTTGTTTGTTAAATTCTCACATGTTCCCTTCACCAACCTATTGAACATCATTTTTTTATCCTCATCTTGTCTTTTTACAACTAGTTATCATATGCAACAACTTTAGCCATGCTATTATCATCCATTTCTTAGTTACATAACCATCAGGAGACACTTGCAAGCATAATAACATATTTATTGCATATATAAGAATGGACTACTATTATTTTATAAGAATTTTATATGCACTCTACATCATTCTCAAAGAATCTCAATATACCCTCTATTGTATATTTATGCTAGCTATCTATCTCTTGCAATTCTAGCATTCCTATTATTTTAAACTATAAATGTATAACAACTCTTTCAATACTAAAAATATATTATTGAATCAAGAGAAAAGTTTAGAAATCCCCCCTATTAGCATGGCTTCTTTGATGGCCATGTTCACCATTTCTGCTATAGCAATTGCATTAGCATCCTTTATCATTTTCTAGCTCCTTTTTCTATCTTTGGGTTGTTCTTGAATCCAAATGGATTCTTGCACATTTTGTGTTCTCACTCTAATCATTGTTGCTTCCTTTTTTTAACACTTTCTAGCCATGTCCAACTTGGCCTCTTTACATTTTAAACCATTATATCATATAGTATTAAAAGCTCAGATGTTACCTTTACTTGGGGATTATTTCCCCCACTTTACCTTACCTAGACATTTTAGCACTTATGGTGTTGTAACTTTCATTTACTTCAACTTAATATGGACATTCTAGTCTTATTAAGCATTGTCTTCTTTAGCNATTTCCCCCACTTTACCTTACCTAGACATTTTAGCACTTATGGTGTTGTAACTTTCATTTACTTCAACTTAATATGGACATTCTAGTCTTATTAAGCATTGTCTTCTTTAGCCAATTTGGCCTTAGTATTAATCTTCATTAATCACCACTCTAGCACACTATAGTTTTGCATTTATGTCATTTTTTCAACTTCATATAGACTCCTCCAAAGTCTACTATATTTTATACCCAACTATAACTTCAATCATTTCATATAATTACAATTAATTCTCTCTATATTTATATTTCACTTCAATGAATAACTTTCTTTGAAGTTTTAGTTTTCCTTCAATACCTATCCATACATAATGGAGTGATTTGGTCCTCCATTGGCACCTTTGAAGTGCATTAAGGTTCATTATTTCCTTTCATTGAATTATTTACCCTTGTATCATGCTTCCATTGTGCACTTTGGTATCACATGTGCATTTACTACTCTAACTCTTTAGACATAAATTCCTAGTCCTTAGCTTACAACTCTTCCAAACCTTTATACACTTTCTATAACAAACCCATGGTGGGGTGTAAAAAATTTGTTCTTCTTAAGAAAAACAATACCCTCATTCGGGGTTTCTATTCCATTCTTCTCTTCCAAATCTTTCCAACCATGGTCTCCATGCTCCGAACCAAGCTCAGAGCTGGTAGATATCCTCTCCCAAGTTCTTCGGGTTCTTCCATCCCTCTATACTTGCATATGACCGTGGCCTATGACCAGACACCAAAACAATAGGTTCCAAGACAACCACCGTGTGAATCCTCTAGAATGGGAAATCTTTGAAGTTCATAATCCGATGCTGCATGTCCTCAGGGATTTTGACGACCCTGATTCACTTCGGGACTTCGGCGTTTGGGAGTCCTGAACACTCACACAACCTTTTCTCTTGAAGTAATCTATACCTGGAGTTCCATATCAAGCGTCGTGCATCTGTTTTAAATCAACGACTCGGGTTCAATTAGGGACTTCGACATTCGGGAGCTTCAGACGTTTCTGTAGCATTTTCTCATGGAGCGTTTTCTTCCAGAGTTAAGGATCATGCGCCACGCATCTTTCCTAATCAACGGTCCTGGTTTAATTCGAGACTTTGACATTTGGGAATTCTGAACATTCCAACAATCTGTTCTCTCAAAGTAATTTCTTCCGGAGTCAATCATTGTGCGCCACACTTCCTTCTTGTTTGATGGCGAGGATGCAATTTGGGTGACCCTCCACTCTGCGTTGATTTCTCCTCGCTTTTGAAGTATGAGATATGTTAATGCATGTCTCTTGTAGATCCATGATGATGAATCACTTCAACTATTCAATCTTTGGAAGTTTCAACCTCTCCACACTCACTTTTCTCCTGGAGTGCTTTCACCCGAAGTTAACGATCTATTGACGCGTGTCTCCCAAAGATCGATGGCTACAAATAACTTCATATATTTGGGCTTCAGGAGGTTCAACCTCTCCACACTCGCTTTCTCCTAGAGTGCTTTCACCCGAAGTCAACGATCTGTCGATGAGTGTCTCCCATAGATCGACGACTACAAATCACTTCGGCTCTTCAAGCTTCGGGAGTTTCAACCTCTCCACACTCACTTTATCCCGGAGTGCTTTCACCTGAATTTAGTGATCTGTCGACGCATGTCTCCCATAGATACAAGACTACAAATCACTTCAACTCTTTGGTCTTTGGGAGTTTCAACCTCCCTCAGGTTTTCACGGTCATGATCTAACCAATACTGATTTGTTCACTGATCGACGGTTCACAATGATTGCGGGGCCTCAACGTGTTCTCTCTTTATCATAGATATCAATCTCCGCAATCTGAAAAGTACTCACCCAACTTGGTCTAATCATAGGCATTGATCCTCCACCCTTATGAGATCAACGACGTTGGTGAATTGCGGTCTGTGAACTAGCACGTCCGCTAATTTCACCTTTGCGCTCCATAATGATTCCCCACCATCGATATCCTTTCATAGATCAACGGTTCACAATGATTGTGGGGCTCAATCTCTGCAATCTGGGAAGTTCTCACCCGACTCTATCTAATCGTGATCATTGATCTTCCATACCCAATGAGATCAATGACATTGGTTGATTGCAGGCCATGAACTAGAATGTTCACTAATTTCACCTTTGCTCTCCACAATGATTCCAAACCATCGATCTAATCAAGCGACTGATGTTTGAGTCGCTAACTCCAACAAGTCTTTGAGTCAATCTGATGACTGAGATAGGTTTTCCTCCCAATGAACAATTCACATTCATCTCCTCATTCAGGTTCTTAATTCATATATGGATCTTGTTGTTCTAGGAGTTCAGGTAACTTTGATTATCATGAAGTTTGACATTCCAGGCGTCGAACTCCCGAAACTCTGAAACCATTTTGAACCAGCTTCTTTCGGAATTAGCGCAAGGTTCCTATACCCAAGTCACATGGAACTTCAGAGGACTCTCAGGCTATGAGTTCTACTCTTATCCAAGTTTTAGTTAAGGTCATGGACGGGAGTTCAAGGTCTCTCCAACTATTGGTTTGAAGGAAACTCCTTCCTAATTCACAGAACCTTAAATTCTGAAACAAGGCAGTGTAAACTCGTGAGGTTACCAAGATGGTAGCATTTCCAAGAGGCTTTCTTCGATTCTAGAGCTATGAGGTATCTCTCTGGGGAAAACACCTTTGAGAGATAAACTAGATCATATGGGAAGAGCAGAAGTGTAAGTTCTCAAAGAAGCCAACATATATACATAATTTAACCTTTTCAATGCAGAAACCATTTGCAGATATGTAAATACATGCATGCAACCATTAATTCTCAATTCAAGGTATAAAGTATGGAAACACTTATCAGAACTAGATAACGTGAAGCAACTACTAGGAGGGGTGCCCATTTTCACCCAACCATAGGCTCATTCACTCCTAATGGATTTACCACTAGCCACCCTCGAGCTATACCCCAATGCTTTTAGATTCAATCTCTTCTTCTGGCATAGAAATAGATATGGAAGAAGGTTACTCTCCTTTTCTCGACTCAGTCTCTATTTCCCACAATTAGAATGCACTCTTTTCAAGGTTCTTTCTCGAACCTGAGAGCTCAGTTTCTCATCTTTGTACTCTTCGTAGGTCCTCCTTCCCCCACACTTTCCTTTCTTTCCTTTCTCAGCAAGATTGTGTGTGTCCCGAATTCCCAATTCGTGGTCAGGTATGCAAGCCTTATAGATGGGCGGTCTACCCCATCCCCTCATTAACTCTTTAGGAGGTCTTCCTGCCTGCCAACTTGACTATAATTCATTCCTAGGTCAGAGGGTTTTTCTAATCCTGAGTAATTTAAATCCAACAAAGTACTGGTTCGGTGGAGGTTAACGCATTTTTCATTGTCTACCCTAGAGGGCTTCAAAAGGACTCATCTTTAGTGACTCTTGATAACCGTTGTTGTAGGAAAATTATACCAATGACAAGTAGTCTTCCCACTTATTAGGCTGATGCATTACATGCACCCTTAACATGTATTCTAATATTTGGTTTACTCTTTCTTTTTGTCCATTAGTTTGGGGATGATAGTATGTGCTAAACAACAATTTAGTCTCAAGACTAGCCATCAAGGATTTCCAAAATCTTGAAGTGAATTTTGTGTCTCTTTCGGATACACTCTCCCTAGGCATGACATGCAGTCTAAATATCTCATTCATGAAGATGTTGGCAATATCTATCGCCTTGCAAGTCGACTTGATAGGAACGAAGTGAGCAGGCTTTCTCAATTTGTCCACCACTACCATGATGGCATCATTTTGCTTAGTTGATCTTGGTAACCCGGTGATGAAGTCCATGGAAATGGTTTCTTATTTCCATTCTAGAATTGGTAGAGGTTGTAAAAACCCTATTGGGTGCCAGTGTTCTGCCTTAACTTGTTGGCATTCTAGGCACTTATCTAGATAGTCAGCGCTATCCTTTTCCAATCCAGGCCAATAGAATTGTTTCCCAGTGGTCGTGATCATTTTATGATATCCTGGGTGGCCAGTATATGGTCTCTTGTGTAGTTCATCCATTATGAACCTCTTCAAGTCATCACAAATTGGAATATACAATCTTTTTCTATAGGTCAGTAGGCCTTCATCGAGCATATGATATCCTTCATACTTTAGCCATGTAGGCTCTTGCCTTAGGTATGAGGTCACAATCTTGAAGAATTCATTTGTTTCTTGTGCATTCCTGATTCTTTCCCTGACATCCATTTCACATGTGCTTACTTCTGCCAAGTGAATCATTTTCACACTTCTTCTAAATGCATCGACCACCCTATTTTCCTTTCCTTTGATGTGTTTGATTTCAAAATCAAACTCACTAAAGAGAACCATCCACCTAGCTTATCTAGCATTGAGTTTTGGTTGATCAAACATGTGCCTCAACCCACAGTGGTTTGTCATAAGTACAAATATCCTACCCAAGAGGTAATGCCTCCACATTTTTAAAGCATGCACTATGGAAGACAACTCTATATTATGGGTCACATAATTGATTTCATGCTAATTCAATTTCCTGGATGCGTAGCAAATTACACATCCGTATTGCATAAGAACTCCTCCGAGTCCTTCCTTGAAGGAATCTGTACACACGAGGAAGTCATTATCAGGGTTTGCAATCTTCATCACGAGTGCATGGGTCAGAAGGTATTTCAGTTCTTGAAATCTTTCTTCACATTTTGATGTCCAAGTAAATTTAACCCCCTTTTTCTAGAGGGCAGTAATTGGACAACCAATCTTAGAAAATCCTTTTATGAACCTTCTATAATATCATGCTAAGACCATAAAGGATATGATATCAGATACATCCTTTGGGGTAGGCCATTTCATAATAGATCTGATCTTGTCAGGGTCTACTACCACCCCTTCTTCATAGATGACATGGCCCAAGTAATGCACTTGCTTATGGAAAAAGTCACACTTGTTAAGCTTAGCGTAGATATGATGATGTCTTAGTACTTGAAGTACAAGTCTAATATGTTCTTCATGCTCTTATTTATTCTTGGTGTAGATTAAGATATCATCAATTAAAACCAATAAAAATCTTTCTAGGAATTTGTTGAGTACATTGTTCATCAAGCACATAAAAGTGGTAGGGGCATTGGTTAGTCCAAATGGCACCACCACAAATTCATAGTGACCATACCTTGTCCGGAAGGTCATTTTGTGGATGTATTCATCCTTGATTTGGACTCGATGGTATCCATACCTCAAGTCAATCTTTTAGAAAATCGAAGCACCCCCTAATTGGTCGAACAAGTCGTCTATCCTTGGTAAGGGGTACTTGTTCTTTATGGTGGTCTTATTGAGTTGTCTATAATCTATGCACAGTCGGAGCGTTCCATATTTATTTTTCACAAACAAGGATGGTGCTCCCCATGGAGACAAATTGGACCGAATGTAGCCTTTTTCCATCATTTCCTTTAGCTGTAGCTTGAGCTCAACTAGCTCGGGTGTACTCATCCTATAAGGTGTCCTAGGCACTGGCATTGATCCTGGTGCAAGTTCTATCAAGAAGTCAATGTCTCTTCTCGGAGGTAGACCTGGTACCTCTTCTGGAAACACATATCGATACACTCTTAATATGGGGTGGTCCTCTAAGTTTGACTTGTCATCCTCCACAGATTCCAACACCAGTATTGTATATAGGGGGCATCCCTTTCTGCAATACTTTTTCATTTGAAGGGCTAATATTTGTCTCACTAAAACAGGTTTCTGAATCCCTTGGAGGTTCATCTTTCCCCTTTCTTAATTTACACATTCTAAATTTTTATGGTAACATTCCAACTTAGTTTTATAAGAAGCCAACCAATCCATACCAATCAATAAGTCATAATATCCTAGGGGAAGTATGTTAAGGGTCGCTTGGGTGGGAAACCCATCCATGATGAATTGGAAAGCTGGTAAGACCTCTGTTACTTTTCTCTTGGTTCCAGTGGCTAGTTGTACCAACCATGGCTTAACATGTCTAACTAGTTGCAGTTTACACTTATCAATAGTTTGAGGGGCCACATAACTTAAATTAGAACCAGGGTCAATTAAAATAGAAAATATACGGTTGGCAATCATACCTTTCATATCCACCACTGAAGCTTGGTGGTCAGCTTGTTTATTATCCAAAGATGCATAAATTCGTGGCATGTTCCTAGCCACATCATTGACTGTGGTAGCTTCTTGAATGTTGTAAATTGTCCTATTGTTTTGTTGTCTGTGTGGGCAATCCCTCAGTATATGTTCTTCTCCGCAACCCCAACATTTCAACGGTTCTCTCTTTGGGTTATCAGTCTTTCCTAGGGCTGATACAAAATGTTTTTTTCCACTCTGGGAGGGGAAATTCTGTTGGTACACACTTCGGGTAGGAAGGATCATCCTCGAATCCTTCCTATAGTTCTTAAATCTTGAGAATTTAAATCCCTTCTTCTTGAACCCCAGACTATTCTTCTTCTTCCAGTCCTTGCAAGGTTTTTTCTGACGCTCAAATTGTTCATAACAATACCTTGCCTTCCAGATAGTTTCATCTAAGGTCTTTGGCTCATCAAACTCAATCCTGTTCTGGTAGGTCTGAGGTAACCCACTGATAAATCATTGGACTTTTAACTTTTCATATTTTATGTAGCGTACATACCTTAGAAACTCAAGGAATTTATTGATTTATTCCTCTATGCTGAGCTGTCCCAAATTGAGTTCATAGAACTTCTTAGTCTTCTCCTCGAAGTATTTCTCTAACAAATACTTCTTATTGAAGTGTTTCTCAAACTGTTTCCATGATAATCCCTTTTCATGGATTCCTTTCACATTCTTAAGATCTTCCCACCAAATGGAAGCATTTCCATTCAGGTTGAAGATGGATATTCGAGCCTTCAAGTTTTCACAATAGTCATGAACTCTAAAGTACTTTTTTAAACCAAGCAGCCAAGCTTCTTCCTTTTCCCCTTATTCAAACTCTCCATTGAAAGAGGGTGGAACTCTTTAGGGTCATGACTTTTGGAATGCTTTCTCTTCTTTCCTTTCTTCTAAGAATGTGAGCTAGTTTTGCTACTAGAAAATCCCTTGGAGTGGCTCATTCCCTTTCCAAAGGACTCTCCCAATGAAATTCCCCTACCTCCAGGTTGGGATTTCCTCGAGGTACTTCTCCCTGTGTGGCCACTTATGGGACCACGTTTTCGTATTTCAGGTGGACTTTGAATTCCCTCTGTATGTCGTTGGTCCACATGGATGGTTGCAGGTCCATGTTGTAGTTGCCTCTATATATCAGATAAGATCTGCAACAAGACACCATTGATTTATGTTTGTTTCTCTTTCTCCTTTACCAATCTCTCATTGTCAGCATTGCAACTCTGTAATTCGACCATAAGGCTCCTTACAATTTCAGCTAGATCTGGAGGGGTCTCCACCGCTCTCCTCTCGTCAGAATCCTTGTCTCTATTATGGGAGCCCTCCCCCACTTCATGGTGCATTTCCATCCTTTATTATTTTGATTTCTCATGATTCACTCACTGTTGTAGTGTTGACAAAACACTTATCGTTATTTAATATTCTAGTAGTTCATGAGCAACACATAGTTCAGTTTTTTCTTAAATACACACATACAGTAGAAAGTCTTCATTCTTTTCTTTAGTAATAGTTTAAACAGTTTCTTTAGGAAATAGGTAAGTGTTTGCACTCTTTTCATCGATGTGTGAGCAAAAAGTGAGTGCTTACATGCCTAGTTGGGCTCTGCTAGTCATGACAGCTGCATGGTAAAAGGTTAGAAAGAAAACAATAGAGCTATTAACAAGAATTAAATAAAAACTAAATACAAACATGAGCATGGAAAATAAAAATAAAAACAAATGAAAGTGGACTAATGTCACCAATAGATAGGCTGATCTGATTAGTGAAATCCAGAGGTACACAAAAGGGAAAGGGGACTTGGGTCCCTTCCTTCTCCAATGGAAGGCTCTTGAGGCCCTCAAGTAGATGCTCTCCTTACAAATGAAAGGTGAAAAATATGAGTGAAAGAACTCAAA
>ML882819.1:12370-27539 GCA_009831015.1 Picea engelmannii
AAAGCTGAGTTATGACTAGCATGCAAACTAGTTTCTAATTCGAGTCCTCTCCTTCATCTCTCCATTCCTATATAAGCAGAGGTCGACCCTGTTTCTTGTCATTGTGTTTTGTAGTGTGAGGGTGTGAGTGCTTGTTTAATGTGCTGATGTATATTTGTATTAAAAGGCAATGAGTGCGTGTTACAGTGCTGATATATATATCAGTGTTAGCAGACTGCATATATATCTGTGTTATGCAATGTAAGGCTGTTAGGAGAGGCAGCATATCACTCCAGAAAGGCAGCGTATATCTCTGTTAGGAGAGGCTGCATATCAGTCCAGAAAGGCAACATATATCTCTGTTAGGAGAGGCTGCATATCAGTCAAGAAAAGGCTGCATATATCTTTGTTTGAAAAGGCTGCATATCATTCCAGAAAAGGTAGCAAAGCAACACCCAGGGAGTGCATAGTTTCTTCCACAGTGCTGGTCGATAATAGGAGATTATATTAGCAAAGTCTCTCTACTCCTACAGGTCATACAATCTGGTTTAAGTCGTCTTGGAAAGCTCATTTAAGAGGATAATTTCATGGTGGATATTTGTAATTGATCATACTTTATTAATGCAATAAAAGGAGATTGTTTGCTGGGGTTTTTCTCCCTGTATGGGGTTTCCCCAGGGTACATGTGTTGTGATCTTGCATGCTGGTAAATTCTTATGATTATAGCTGTTCTGGTTGATGAATTATGTTAAGATAAATTCAAAGTACAGTCAGAACAGTATTAAATCAAGCTCAAAATTTAACATGGTATTAGAGCTTAGGGTGTGAATAAGCTTGTTGAAGTGCAACAACAGGGTACACACAGATCCAAGAGAGCTTGATCAAGTTTCCAGCGTGAGGTCCATGGCATCCTCCATTTCTGTCACAGCCAAGGATAGGATTGATGGAGCATCCAACTTCAATGTATGGAAGCTCCGGATATTGAATATCTTGAAAGAGCATGAACTTGAGCAGTATGTGACCATAGTGATGGAGGAACCCACCACTAATGCAGGAAGAGCGACCTTCAGGAAAAGTCAAGCAAAGGCCAAGCGAATCATCTTTGATTCAGTCAAAGACAGTATAATGCCAGCAATGACTTCATTAATGACTGCCAAGGAATGTATGGATACCTTGGTAAATCTGTATGAGAAACATGCACCAAGTCAGAAGAGGACACTTAAGCACAAGCTTAAGTATTTGAAGATGGAGAAAGGTGAATCAATAGCATCTTTTTGTTCTAGGATAGCCTAGATCAGAGATCGACTTTTGGTCACAGGTGTCACAGTGGATGATGATGATTTAGTGCAGGCCATATTTGATGGTCTTCCTTCATGGGAGACTTTCCTATCCAGTGTGAGTGGGAGAGAGATTCAACCCACATTTGAGAGGTTATGGCATGATTGCCTCCAAGAGGAGAGTCGCACTGCTACCAGGAGCGAGCCAACCAAAGAAGAACATTTAGCATTAGCATCAAGATTCAAGAGAAAGAAGAAAGTCACTTTCCAGAAAGACTCTTAGAGGAAGTCAAACACCAAAGGTATGTTCAAAGGAAAAAGTATTGATACATCTAAGATTAAATGCTTTAGTTGCAATAAGTTGGGTCATTTTGCTAAAGACTGCTGGTATAGGAAGAAAAATCCAAAGGAAGGGAAACATCATGCCTCAACTGTTGAGGACGGCGAATCCAAAAGAAAACAGAAAAGTCCTTCTAATGAAAGAGAAAATAGAAAAGAATATTACCTAGTTTCTGCTTTATCCAGTACAGTTATCACAGGGTCGAAAACTTGGTTAGTAGACAGTGGTGCATCAAAGCACATGACAGGGTACAAGGAGATCCTCTCAGATTTCAAGGCAAAATCTTTTGCAGAGCAGGTTGAGCTTGGGGATGACAAATGTTACAAGATAGAGGGAGTAGGCTCTATCTCCTTCAAATTGGAATCTGGGGCTAGGCTTCATGTTGATGAAGTATTATATGTTCCAGGGCTTAGGAAGAATCTACTATCAGTTGCAACCCTTGAGGACAAGGGATATTGGGTGATCTTCAAGGATAGTAAGGCACTTCTATGGGCTAAAGGTAGCCACTTGAGTACAACATAACCTATTGGGACTCGCAGAGGAGAACTGTATGTTGTGAGAGGACAGTCAGTTCAAACATTAGCTCATGAAGTGACCAACTCCAACGAGTTGTGGCATAGAAGACTTGGACATATTCATTACAAAGCACTTCCAGATCTGCAGAATATGGTATGTGGCATGCCCTCTATTTCTCTTAGTAAAAATGAAATTTGTAAAGGATGCATGCTAGGTAAAAAGATAAAGAAAGCATTTCCTAGCAGTGACAACAGAGCTCAGGGCATCTTAGATCTAGTTCATTATGATGTATGTGGTCCCATGTCATCTCCCTCACTCAGTGGTTGTTTGTATTATGCCATTTTTATTGATGATTACTCAAGAAAATGTTGGATCTATTTCCTTAAAGCAAAAAGTGACACATTTGATAAGTTCAAAGAATATAAAGCCTTTATTGAAAAGCAGACAGGGAAACACATTAGGACCCTTAGAACAAACAATGGAGGAGAGTTTGAATCTCTCCAGTTTGAGGATTTCTACAAGGAAGCAGAAATCAAGAGACAGTTGACTGTGCCATATAACCCTCAGCAAAATGGTGTTGCTGAGAGGAAAAACAGAACAATTTGTGAGGCATCACAAGCCATGATGTTTAACCAAGATCTGCCAAATTCTTTATGGGCAGAAGCTACCTCCACTGCCGTGTATATTTAGAACAGGTGTCCACATGCTATCTTGAAGGACAAGACTCCTGAAGAGGTCTTCTCAAGGATCAAACCTGAAGTAGGGCATCTAAGGATATTTGGATGTCCTGTATACATTCATGTTCCTAAGGAGAAGAGGACAAAGATGGAACCCTCGGGCACCAAAAGGGCTTTTGTGGGGTACAATGAGATCTCCAAGGCTTACAGGATATATGTACAAGGTCAGAGGCAGATAGAGGTAAACATGAATGTGACTTTCCATGCGGAAGCCGCATCCAAGAAATCCAGAGAGCTACAAAAGGAATCAAAAACAGTTCAGCCAACTTCTCCCTCTTCTGAAAATGAAGAGTTAGATGATCAGAGGGAGGAACGTCATGAAGGGCCAAGTGATGAGCCCCTAGAACCTACTGAATAGTTGGAAAGAACTCTTGAAGAACCTCCAGTGAAAAGGAAGCGAGGATGGCTTAAAGAAACAGTGCAGAAAGCAGAAAAGATAGTTGCTCCCAAAGGAACTTTCAGGGAAAGTAAGAGGCCTCACAGGTTTGGAGGCTATGTTGCACTGATGAGCAACATCAGTAATGCCGAACCTTCTTCATTTGAAGAAGTAGATAAATTACAAGTATGGAAGGATGCCATGCTTGAGGAATACGGGTCTATTCTAAAGAACAATGTCTGGGACATTGTGCCGAGGCCAAAGGACAAATCAATGGTCTCTTCCAAATGGATCTATAAGATCAAACATGCATTCGATGGGAGTGTGGAAAAGTTCAAAGCAATATTTGTAGCCAGAGGCTTCACTCAGAAAGAAGGAATTGACTACGAAGAGACTTTTTCCCCTGTAGCCAGGTATACCTCCATTCCAGTTATTATTGCATTAGCGTTAGTTCTTGCTTGGAAACTACATTAGATGGATGTAAAAACAACATTCTTGAATGGAAAGATTGAACAGGAGGTCTTTGTGGAACAACCAGATGGTTTTGTACTGCATAACAAAGACACTCATGTATGCAAGTTAAGGAAGGCCTTGTATGGTCTTAAGCAGGCTCCCAGAGTTTGGTATGACAGGATTGATGGCTTTCTTAAAAGCTTGGGCTTTCAGAAAAGTGATGTTGATGCGTACCTGTACTTCAAGGTAGGAGGGAACCAACCTGTTATGCTAATCTTGTATGTTGATGATCTCTTTCTGACAAGAGATGAAGGGCTAATAGCTTGGTGTAAGAGGGAGCTAATCTCAGAATTCGAGATAAAAGACTTAGGCTTGATGCATTACTTCCTAGGGTTAGAAGTGTGGCAAAGACAGGGCGAGATATTTCTGGCATAAGGTAAATACATAGTGGATGTGTTAAAGAGGTTTGGTATGATGGATTGTAAATTCATGTCTACTCTGAAGATTACCAACCTGAGGAAGCTGCATGATTCAGATACAAGTTCAGATTTGGTGGATCCCACCATGTATAGGCAACGGATTGGATCATTGATGTATATGATCCATACCAGGCCAGATATATGCTATGCAGAGATTGCAATGAGTCAGTTCATGGCTGAACTGAGATAGAGACACTGGGTGGAAACAAAGCACATCTTGAGATATCTCAGAGGGACCATTACCTATGGTCTGAGATATACATCCAGTGGAGGTTTATTTTTGCATGGGTATGCAGATGCTGACTGGGCAGGAAGCCCAGCGGACCGGAAGAGTACTTCCAGATATTGCTTCAATTTAGGATTCGCTATGATCTCTTGGTCAAGTAGGAAACAAGGATCCATTGCACGTAGTACAACAGAGGATGAGTACATTGCAACAAGTGATGCTAGCAAGGAAGAAGTATGGCTCAAAAAAATGGTTTTTGGGTTATTTGGTGACAAGCTTGAGACGACGGTGGTTCAGTGTGATAATCAAAGTTGCATAAAACTGAGAGAGAACCCGGTATTTCACAACAGGTCAAAACATATTGACATGAAGTACCACTACATTTGAGATTTGGTCCAGAGAAAAACTGTAAAGCTACAGTACATAGCCACGAGCGCGCAGGTAGTTGATATCCTGACCAAGCCATTGCAACTGAGTCAGTTTGTGCAGCTGAGAGTCAAGCTTGCTGTGGCTGAGAATGACTCCCTCGCTGATAGGGAGTGTTAAATTTGGCATCATCGACAGTCATTCTCCAATGAGAGGCCATATGGGGCACCCTGAGGCTAGCCAGGGAGATTTGGAGAATCAACCAGTCTTGTGAGGTATTGACAAAATCCAGGGGGAATGTACAACATCTGTGAGTCAAACCGAAAGTCAGGACGAACGAGATGCTATATGATCTTGTGAGTCAAGATGTAAGTCTAATGCAAAAGTCAGGGGGAACGTACAACCTCTGTGAGCATAGACAGTCTAGTGCAAAAGTCAGGGGGAACGTACAACCTCTGTGAGCATAGACAGACTAGTGCAAAAGTCAGGGGGAGTGTACAACCTCTGTGAGCATAGACAGTCTAGTGCAAAAGTGAGGGGGAACGTACAACCTCTGTGAGCATAGACAGACTAGTGCAAAAGTCAAGGGGACCGTACAACCTCTGTGAGCCTAGTCAAGCCTTGTGAGCCATGAGAAAAAGTCAAGGCATCTAGCAAAAGTTAGGTTGAACGTAAAATTCCTATGAGTTAGAAACAAACAATCTTCCTGATATTGCAAATGATGTAAATGTACTGATTTAGTTCGTTGGCATGTGTGACATTATCCACCATGAAGAAATCCGAATTGCCATGTAAAGAGTTGAGTTGAATGTGAAGGTTGAGTTGTAAAAGTCAAAATTGCATGTCTAGGTCAAAGTCAAAGTTGTCAAGTTTTTGTTGCATGTCGCATGTCGCATGTTGCATATTGCATGCATGTCTAGTTGCATTTTCCATGCATAACATGCATTGCATGCATGCTGAGTTAGTTCGCATGCTTTTCCAAGTCACAAGGGCGAGTTGTATTCTTAACTGAAGTGTAAATTCAAGTTCTAAATTCGAACTCAAGTGTAAAGCTGAGTTATGACTAGCATGCAAACTAATTTCTAATTCAAGCCCTATCCTTCACCTCTCCATTCCTATATAAGCAGAGGTCGACCCTCCTTCTCATTGTGTTTTGTAGTGCGAGGCTGTGAGTGCTTGTTTATTGTGCTGATGTATATCAGTATTAAAAGGCAGTGAGTGCGTGTTACAGTGCTGATATATATATATCAGTGTTAGCAGGCTGCATAGATATCTGTGTTATGCAGTGTGACGCTGTTAGGAGAGGCAACATATCAATCTAGAAAGGCAGTGTATATTTCAGTTAGGAGAGGCTGCATATCAGTCTAGAAAGGCAACATATATCTCTGTTAGGAGAGGCTGCATATATCTCTGTTTGAAAAGGCTGCATATATCTCTGTTTGAAAAGGCTGCATATCAGTCCAGAAAAGGCAGCAAAGCAGCACCCAGGCAGCATAGTTTCTTCCACAGTGCTGGTCGATAACAGGAGATTATATCAGCAAAGTCTTTCTACTCCTACAGGTCACACAATCTGGTCTAAGTCGTCTTGGCAAGCTCATTTAAGAGCAGAATTTCATGGTGGATATTTGTAAGTGATCATACTTTATTAATGCAATAAAAGGAGATTGTTTGCTGGGGTTTTTCTCCCTGTATGGGGTTTCCCCAGGGTACATGTGTTGTGATCTTGCATGCTGGTAAATTCTTATGATTATTGTTGTTTTGGTTTATGAATTATGTTAAGCTAAATTCAAAGTACAGTCAGAATTTAAAGAAGTACTTACAGTATTAAATCAAGCTCAAAATTTAACAAATATAAGCAGGATAAACAAGCACAAGAAGACACAAGGATTTATCTTGGGAAAACCCCAAACCCGTGGAGAAACCCAACCAACTTTTCTTAGAGAGAATCTTTCTGATAATACAATACAACAATGAACAAGCTCTATTCACAAGTGCAAAACTGATAATGAAGAAACCTTGATACAAAAACTTATCTCTTCTCCTTGTCAAACCCTAGCGAGGGTAGTTGAGGCACCACACAATACTAGCGCAACTCTACTAGAGATAGCGCACAAGAGAAATCACCAAGGACCACCAAGAAACCCCAGTTGCTGCAGTAGCTGCGTCTTCTTCTTGCCTCAGACTTGCGCCTTCTTCCTGAGTGAGATAACTGTGTGAGTGAGTGATCAAATGAGCAAGGCGTCACTTTATTTATAGTCTTCAAGTCACTTAGCTTGCGTTGACTTCTTTTCCCGGAATTCTATTTTTACTTTATCTTTTCCCGTGGGCTGACTTCTCTTCTTGGAAATTCTATTTCCTCTTTATTCTTTTCCTGTGGGCTGACTTCTCTTCCGGGGTGTTCTTCAACTGTTCAATGGTCTTCCTTTGACTTCTTGGAATCTTCTTCTTCTTTAAGAAAAGTTGTCCAGGAGGGAATACCTCCCGCTACTACCAAAACATCAACAGTTCTCTAGAGGTGGTTAGGGTGCTATTTGTTCCAGAGATGAAGGTTAATTTTCTCTCTGTAGCAGCTCTGGCGGATATGGGGTATGCAGTCATGTTTGAGGATGGACATGTGCTCATATGTTCAGAGAGAGCGACCTTGGATGCAACAATGAGGCTTGGTATCAGGGACGGTATGATGTACAGGGTGCTGGGATAGTTGGTAGTGGGGTCCAAGGGGATCTTGAATCAAAGATCAGTGTCAGTGGTTGGGTCTTGTGGACGAGTGGCTTCATCCAAGACTGCTAAGTCTGTCAGCTAGTATGACATGACATTGATGGATGAGCAGAGCAGGATATTAGATCAGAGTGCAATAGAGGTAGCAGGAGGGTCTTCCAGTTCAGAGGGAGCAGCTATAGAAACAACAAATTTGATGGGGTCAGAGATTGATCCAAGTGGAGACATCTTCCTCGCTAAGAGGAAGTGTTAGTTTTTGTAGTTCGGTAGGTGTCTCAACATAGGCCTAAGTGTCCTAGGCATGCTGATGGACATATTAAACTACCTAGATCAACCTATTTATCTTAGCCTAAGTCTAACTTAGGAAGTTCAGTTAATTTCTGTTTTGAGTGGATTGTGTGGCCCAGGCTAGTGGGGTGCATGGCCTTAGTGCTGTGTGGGGTCCAACCAAGGGGGGTGCACCTCTTTTGTTCCTTGGAGGTTGAAATAGGCACACAATTCAAGGAAAAAAGGTGGTTGTTAGAAGGATAAAGAGAGGGGCTGAAGGTGAGGGACACACACATTCCTCATTTGTGAGATTGAGCAAGTGAGCTGAAGAGGGCGCTTGGGCTAGAGTTAGCAGCTGACGCAGAGGGCGAGTTCTGGGCTAGATTTAGGCAACCAGTGGAGGCCAAACCTGGGCCATATTGGGCAGCAAAGGGAGGCTGAACTCAGGCCACAAACAACAGTCTTTAGAGGGCCGATTCCAGAGCGCTTCAGGAGGGTGAAGGATGCCGAATCAGCTCAGCCAGCCACAGGCCGTACCAACCAGCAGAAGACAGGCCATACAGTGCCGAGTCTATACACTGGCCGTATAGGTAGGGCTGTATAGGGCCCGAGTGAGTTGGGCCGTACAGTAGTTTGCTGGGCTGATTTTTTGCTGAGGAAGGAGAGGAATTTTGCTGGTAAATTTTGTAAGAAATTTATTATTTTCTGTTGCTGTAAAATTTCTCTAGAAAGCCCAATATAAGCCCCTCTTTGTTGGTTTTCACCACATTGGGGTTTCCATGGCATTTTCTGTTGTTGTCTATTTATGTGCTTGATCTCTGTTTATGCTTCTGCTGTTAATTTTTTGGTTTATAACTCAGCTGTAATCTGTATGCATAATTTTCTGAATTTATATCAGCCATATAAATTTCTGTGTTAAACAAATTATTGGCATAATATTCTGGTTGCTGAGTTATAGGAAGTCAACAGGGGTCGATTATCAGCTGTGGGGACCGAGATCCTTTGAGTAGGAGCCATATTCCTTGGTGAAGGGGCTGTTTTTGTTGTTGGGATCGAGTTTATCAGCAGTCTGGGCCACCAATCTCCTGCTGGACCGAGTTTGTAGCTGCTGGGGTCGTTTCTCTTTGACTGCGTGGATTATATCTTTTGCTGGGCCGAGATTTCAACTGTTGGGAGTCTGGGACCTATTTCTATACTCCCGTGGCTGATTTTTGCTGTTGGGGTTGATTTCTGAAGTGTTGGCGGCTGGGATTAAGTTGCTGGCTGAGTTTTGTTGCTGGAAACAAGTTTATTGCTGTTAGGCAATCTTAAAATGGGCTACTGTCATCTACAACAATTCATCTGTAGCCATATCCATTTAAATAGTTGCAGAAACAACCTACAGTACATATTCCAGGTTCATCATATTGCTTTTGTATTGTTTCTGGGGTTTCCCCATGTATTTCAGTTGTCTTAATTATTTAAATGCAACAAATATTTGTGAGTTTTATATTGGTGTTTCATTCTGAACCATAGCAGAGTTTAGATTTACATATGAACTGCTGATAGAATACTTGTATGCAAACTGTTTGTCTAAATGTCCACACCAATAAACTGAACTAAAATTGGGAAAAAAATTAATACGAGACATTAGTGGTATCAGAGCCTCAATCCTGCCAGCCTGAGGTGGTTTGTTGTTTCATGAAGCGTGGAGACGGTGAATATATAACTTACAGAAGTAGAAGGTAGCGAGGGGCAGAAAACATATTTCACTCAGAAGAAGAAGAAGAAGAGGGTCAACTAGAAGTAGAGGAAGAGGAAGACATGGGGGATAACAATGAGAGACCTAAGGACAATGCCATGTATATGCTAAATGATTTAGCCAGGGGGCAGCAACAACTGGTACAACTCATTACATAGTTAATTGCCAACACTCAAGCAAATCAAAACCATGGGGGTAACAATGGTGCAGGGGGTTCCAATGGGCACAATGGGAACCAAAACCATGGGGGTGCCAATGGGAACAATAGGAATCATGCAAAAGACAACAACAATAATATTTCCACACAAGTTGGCACTCGGACCACCGGTAGAATAATTCCTAGACCTCTTATGCCTCAGTTCTTGGGGGATCAACAAACCGGAAATCAAGGGTAGCAAGGACAAAGTGAAGATTTTAGTGATTACTTGAAGGAGTACCGAGCTCTTGGTGATGAGTTCCAGGCAGCCATGTCATTATAGGACTACCGTACGATCAAATACAGGAACAAACCAAGGGACTTCAACAGGAGTCAGAACTTGGACCTCGTGAGAAAGGTTGGGAAGCTTACCATTCTTTCCTTTTATGGTTTGAACAAGTGCACAACTAGAGCATGGGTTCAAAAGTTGGACATACATTTCCAACTCAATCCTATGACGGAGGCAAAAGTGATTAAATTCGCTACTTTTCACTTAGATAGAGAGGCCCATGAGTGATGGTACCATGGATTGGTCACTATGGGACATGCTAGCATTACTTCCTATCTGGACATCTCACAGAAGTTGATGGAGCGATTTGACAAAAAGGATCTGGAATTGCACTTTAGAGAGTTGGCACAACTCAGATAGGTTGGGACATCGGATGCCTACCTTACGGAATTCTAGAGGTTTGCAGTCACAGTGATGGATAGATTTGAGCAGAGACTAGTTATGTTGTTCACTGAAGGTTTATCTAAGGCACTGCATGGTTGGGTAAAAGCCTTCAAACCCTAGACTTTGCAGTATGCCATTATTAGGACACGAGACATGGAGGATGTGGTCTTGAAGACAAAATTTCTCCAAGCCTTTCGTTCCCCAGAAAAACAAAGATAAGAAACCTTTTC
Source organism: Picea engelmannii (assembly GCA_009831015.1). NCBI lineage: Eukaryota > Viridiplantae > Streptophyta > Pinopsida > Pinales > Pinaceae > Picea > Picea engelmannii. Next base: position 22,945 of record ML882819.1, read on the forward strand.
AGAAAGAGTGGACCGGAAAGGAGAAGTTGGATGAGGCGACTCGTAATGAGTTGAGAAGAAAGAAGCTTTGCTTCAGTTCCAAAGAACCTTGGGAGTTGAGACACAGGTGCATGGGGAAGGGAAAGGTATACTATATAGAGGTGCACTTAGACAATGACGAGGAAGAGGAGGAATTACACAGGAATAGGGAAACAAGCAAGGACGCTCGGGTGATGAGCAGCCTCGTGAGGAGTCTAAGGGTGTGACTATTGCCACTCTATTAGGCATCTCTAGATACTACACTTTCAGAGTCATAGGGGTGCTATGGGGACAACGTGTCACAACTTTGATTGATGGTGGGGCGACCCACAACTTCATTGATGCAACATTGGTGGCCAAGAGACGCATGGGTACAGAGGACTTCGAGGGGTTCAACGTGGTAGTGGCTGATGGATTTACTATGACATGCACATAGAAGATTCCGAGGTTGGACGTGACGTTGGGAAACTAGACCTTGACTGATGATTTTTATGTGGTTGATCTGGCAGACACCAATATAGTCTTGGGTGTTAAATGACTTCATTCTATATAGATTGGTTTATTGCTGCAATTTTACAACAAGAAGTGGTTTTATGTGATATCTAGTGTCTAAAGGTGTTGAATATGCTATATGACTTGGTATTTGATGATTTTATGCATTGAAGAGTTTATTGTCTTGTACAGGTTGCACAATTACCTCGTTCAATTCTTCCCTTCACCTTTCCTAGACCTAGCCTATCACATTTAAGTGACTGAGATAGGGGGTTATAGGCTTGGCTAATCTTGCTACTTGATCCCTTGAGGTCACTAGGGAAGCCTCCCTTGTGTTGGACTTCTTTCCTTCACTAAAAAAAGGGAAGTAACTGCTTAGGTGACAGTGGTAGATACCTCCAATAGTTACACAAGATTGGGATCTTGTGTAGGGCTTTGCACGAGTACAAATCCTGTGATAACAGGGATTAAATGTTTAAAGGTCTGGAATCTTTATGCTAATGTTGTCATCATTCTCAATGGTTGAATGCTTGTTTAATGAACCTATTGGGACATTTGATTTTATGATAGTTTTTCATACTGAATCCTATTTAGTAAATGAGTAAATGAATGTTGTCCAATGGTGAATGCGTATGACAAACAACATAGTAATTGTACTCACTTCACAAGCAAAGGATTAATGGTTTTGTTATTTCAATTCTGTCTTATTTGATCTCATATCTCTACAGTTAACACAACTCTTATATCTTGATAGAGTTCGTCACATACGATGGTTAGTAAGCACTATTCACTTTGTTATATTTGGCACTCTATTATGATTTTGCAAACAATCTAATTCTTTCCTTTGATGAGCTATCTTGGCATTTGATAATCCTATGTGATGATCGTTGGCAAATGAACTTGTAATTCACATGCATTTATATGGTGGTGTATTCCTGCATATCACTCTATTTCTCATGCTTTGAATCTAATTAAATACACGGTGAACAATGCTCCTTAATTTAGAATTTCTGTCTTGAGAGATCATCCGAATCACATAATTTTGGCATTCAAACAACAATTTAGACTTCACTCAATCCTTTATCAAATCTGCCAATCTAGAGACCTCCCTTTTAGGCTTGGAACCCCACAATTAGCTCCTACTCCTACTCTAACATACCCAAATTTGGGCATCTTGGACAAGTAGTGTGAGCTCCTCATGAGTTTGTTTCAAGAGCTTCCTAGAGTTGTACCCTTTCTAAAGTGAGCGAGTTAGAGTCAATTTGAGTTAGTCCCTTATCCTTGTTATAACGATTTTTAGGCTTAAGTTGACATAGGGATCCCCCTTGGCCTAGGTTTACCTTTGCTTGAAGTGTGGGGCAAAGCCACTAAGGAGACATTGGGTGGCTTGCCTAGTAGTTCCTATAGGCTCTCCTATTGAAGTTAGGACTTTTCTTCTTGGGGTAGAGTTTGAGAGATAGAAGGTTGAAACGACACTTGTCTGGTATAAGAGTGGAGTAATTAAATGCTCACTCAATTTGCTAAATGAGATCTAAGAGATAATAAATATTTGATATATAAAAGAATGAACAAATAAGATGATGAATTTACAATGAGGGGCCTTATATAAATATTCTGAAGCAGGTGCCTTTTCATTAAAAGTCATGTCTCTCAATTAACATGTGATTTATATAATATTCCTTTCATTAGTATTTATTTTGGGTTTCTATGTTTATTTATTTAGTATTCATTATTACTTAGCTAGATTTTATGTTTGTAATATTGCCATCCCTTTTAAAGAATCCTTTGTCCTCAAAGCAATCCCAAATGAATTTGTTTTTTGAATATTTGGGGAGACTTGTTTGTAGTGGAAGCGTGAAATTTGTGAGTTCTTTTAGCGGAAGATTTTGGCTTCTGGAAACATATAACTTGTTGTTCTTCCCGTGCCATTTGAATTCCATAAATTGTTCTTGGAGGTTTGTGGCATGGGTTCCTAATTGCATCAACCATTTTGCTCCTAACACCATGTCCATTCCACTAAGTGGTAGAGCGTAATATCTAGTTTGTAGTTCCAAGTTTTGTAACTGTACATAAACCTTTTTTTTTCCCGAGAAAAAAAACTTTATATTCAAAAGAAATGAATATACATGTTACAGTCCATATCCGCTGGTATCTGTACAGAAACCTTATGGCATCGTCCTAATCCTTTGACTTGTTGGCCATCAACAATTGTAACCATGAGATCCCTCATAAGATATACAAAAAGATTTAATTGTTTTGCGAGATTAATATCCATGAAATTGTGTGTACTTCCGAAGTCTACTAAGATTGTGATATTTTTACTCTTTATGTTTCCTTTGAATTTTAGGGTACTTGGTTCCACTCTTCCTGTAATTGCCGCAAACGATATCATGGGTTCTCCATCCCGACTATTACGGATAGTACCACTGTTCCTAAATGAGGTGGAATATAGCGTATTATGGGTGGTTTCACTTCTTTTTTTTTGACTATAACCTTGTTAAGGACCTTTGATTCATCTTCCTTATGAGTCTGCCTATTGCCTGTGATTGATGCTAATGACACCTTTGGTGAATTTTCATCTTTGTTAGAGTCTAGCATCTCCTCTTCAATGACAACCTCTACTTCCTTCATATCTATATGTAATGATCCCAAGCCATTATGCCAGGATCATCAAGGTTTTGAGTGTCTTTTAAAATCTTTTTCTGGTTGTGGTATTTCTTCAAACACTTTGCTTACAGTTAAGTTTAGGGTTTTACTGATGTGTTTATATGTGTGTTGCATCAAATAACAAGAAGATACAATCATGGAACATACCTCAACCATATGCAATATGATAGACAAGCCAAAAACATCTCAAATATGCTTTTATTCATGAATAGAGGAACCTGCTACAATGAAGATACCAATCTGGAATGCTCAACATATGGCTAAGAAGATAGATAATAGAGCTGCTACAAAATGATCCAATAGAAGACTACAATAAGCCTCCAAAGGCTGGATATACAATGAAGACCGAATACAAGTAGATCTGGGCCGTACGAATGCTAAACCCCCAAGCTGGAAGGTGCCACGCCCTGCTGGATAGCTGAAGCTCCTCAACAATTCGGCCCTGCTGCCAAAAGTGTCCAATCACCCCAAGAAATATGCCCACTGATAGATCGGGCAACTGTAAGGACAACCCAGGTGCCCAAATCTCCAAAGTCACTCTCAAACCCTGTGGATCTGAACTCCTCCACTGAATGGTGCCCCCCCCCGGATACCTAAAACCCTAGATAATTTGGCTTGGGTGAATGAGACCTCCAAACCACCTGAAACTCTCCAAAATGATAGATCTGGCAATCACAAACCCCTGGAAGAAGTTTCAAGGTCAGATATGAGGTATAGCCTCCTAGATCTGCAAATCACTAAATCACCAAATCGTCCTCTCTCTCTCAAAACCGTCCCAACCTGTAGATGATGATCTAGCCATGGTAACTCCTCAAGAATGGACTAGATCTGATGTCCAAAGCCCTGCAATGAATACCCAGGTGATAGAATCTCCAAAATCCCTGCCAATCACCTGCAATGAATCTCTCTCCAAGAATGGTGCGCCCCCCCTTGCTGGAAACCCCCAACTGGTGTGCCCTCTCTCTATCTGCACAAGTAACTGATGTGGAATCCTCCTGCAACTGAATAGATCTGGAACTAGAATGGTGTGGGAGCGTATTGCTGTTGATTAAGGTTGGTTGTCATTGATGTCAACCCTTGAAGAAAGACCCGTAGCACAAAGTTTTGGGTAATGGACCCAATAGTGTTTGATGTAAATATGACTCATTATTGTTTTGTCATGGTTGATAAGGAGTAAATATGGATGAACTCCAAAGTGGTCCCCTTATGGTGAAAGACCTCACGGGAAGATGCTTTGTGGAGTAAGAGAACCCATGCTTAATTATGGAATAATGCGATGAAGGAAAGTGAATTTGTCAGGGAAAATATCCTAGATGGATAGTTCTTGTCATGTCATTTCCGATGGTATGTGGAACGTCACATAATTCCTCACGGTTAGAGAGTTATGGCCATGAGAAGTTGGAGACCCCAGGTTTGGG
>ML882820.1:405-15169 GCA_009831015.1 Picea engelmannii
CGTTTGTAGGTTGAAGGTCTTTTAGTTGCATCCAATGTGTACTCAACCCCCTTTGAACCTGTATGTGCAAAATGCAACTCCGCTGCTTCTGCCTCCGCTTTGATAAGTGATGATACAATTGATTGTCTGCGATGCGCTGAAAAATGTCCATATATATATGGACATTGCGTCAATGTTGTTATCCGAACCATGGGAAACACAACCGTGCATTGTACGGTTAGGCAGCCTTTGTTACAAAATGTGCTTCCTAAGTTGGAAGAATTGTCGTATGAAACGTATCTACAGAAAAAGGCAAGCAATATCTACATGCTACGGGAGCTTTAGATACATAGCAAATTCACCTTAAATGAGGACAATGCAATTTTTCATATCGGCTGAAGAAGGGGAAAAAAAATAATATATCAAACTTTGGCAGAAAACGAAAATACCTCATGTGTCTCTGTAATATTTGTTCAACATCCAGATGAATGTTCGTTGGACTTGGCTAGTTGAGATTGCACGCGCATAAGATTAACATGGCAACAATCCCCATATATCCCATGGGACCAGTTATTTTCTATTAGGAACATATATGAGATGCAATAGAAAATGAATGCACCGACACCTTTTCTTTGTATATCAAATTTTTTGGTGCAAAGGTCGATGGGTTCTGCTCTATGGAACCTTCTGGGAACTTGCTTGCAGTCTGTTTGAAGTATGGTTGGTTCTTGGTTATGTGCTTTGTCTGTCAATTTGTATACCGCAGAACTCCAACTATTCTTTGGAGGACTCGGAACAATATAATTGAATTTTTTAGCCAGCTGGCCCACAAATCCGCCTGATAATTTCTATGTTGCAGTGACGCAAATGTACTATGGGACTTGCTTTAGCAAATTTCCTTGATTGATGAACTTGGTCAAATTATTGTTCTGAAATAATTTGAAATCAACGAATATATAGTGTGCGAAGTGCAACTGTCCTATCATATCAACAAGAGGCTCTTAACATTCAAATTGGTCATTGTTTTGGCATTTTTGCTTATTCGATGAAGTTGGTAAAATTAATATCCTGGAATAATTTGAAATCAACGAATATATACTGTGCAGAGTGAAATTGTGCTATGAAATCAACAAGAGGCCCTTAAAATTCAAATTGGTCCTTGTTATGCTTGCGGTGATAGAATTTTTAAAAAACTTTCTTTTGTTTCCTTCATTTTTTAAAAAATAAGCGGTTTAACATCCTTTAATAATTTAATGTAATTCACTTGTACAATATCAATAGTTAATATTAATAATTTAGTATTTGAAAATAATGATTTTAGATAAAGTTAGATAGGATGACCATCCCTAAACAATTGCAATCTTGAACCTGCCAATCCTGGAGTCCGCAAGTCCGCCTGTCAATTTGTATATTGCGAAACTCTGGGTGGTATTTGCAGAACACAGAACAAAAGAGGCTCAATTTTCAGCCTGCCAGGCCGAGAATCCACGATCCAAAAAGTGCCTAAGTATGGAATCAGGGATCCACATATGCTCTATAAAATCTCTTCTCCATATTTTCTAAAAGTACATGTTTACTATGTATTGCTCGTTTGTCGAAAAACATTTTATATCAGTCACCCGACCAGATTGTACAAACTTTCTTGTCTAATTAAATTCTACAATATCAATATTTAATATTGATAATTTACTATTGAAAATAATGTTTTTAGATATGTTAGATAGTTGATAGGGATTACCATCTGTAAACAATGGCAAAGTTGAACCCGCCAACCCTCAAGTCAATCTGTCAATTTGTATATCGCGGAACTTTGAGTGCTATTTGGAGGACACAGAACAATGAAAGTGCAATGTTGAGCCAACCAACCCACAGGTCCGCTTGTCAATTTGTATATCGCAGAATTGTGGGTGGTATTTGTAGAGCACAGAACAATAGAGGCCCAATTTTCAGCCCGCCAGCCCGACATCCCCCGATAAAAAAAAAGGCTATATATGGAATTAATACGGGATCGCTACGAGACAATAAAAGTGCAATGTTCAACCAACCAAACCACAAGTCCGCCTGTCAATTTGTATATCGCGGAAGTGTGGGTGCTATTTGTAGGACATGGAACAATATAACCTCAATATTCAGCCCGCCAGGCCGCGAACCCGCGATCCAAAAAATGCCTTGGTATGGAATGAGGAATCCGCATATGCTCTATAAAATCTCATGTCCATACTTTATAAAAGTACATGTTTACTATGTATTGCACATTTGTCAGAATACTTTTATATCACTCGCCTGACCAGATTGTACAAACTTTCTTGTCTAGTTAAATTCTGCAATATCAATATTTAACAGTAAAAATTTACCCGGAGTCCATCTGTCAATATGTATATCACGGAACTCCAAGTGCTATTTGCAGCACATAGAACAAAAAAAATGCAATGTTGATCCAGCCAGCCCGCGGGTACGCTTTTCAATTTGTATATCGCAGAATTGTGGGTCCTATTTGTGGAGCACGGAACAATAGAGGCCCAATTTTCAGCCCCTCGGCCCGCCAACCCCCGATCCAAAAAAGTCACTATATATGGAATTAATACATAATCGTTACGGGACAATAACAGTGCAATGTTGAGCCAACCAACCCGCAACTCCGCCTGTCAATTTGTATATCGTGGAAGTGTGGGTGCTATTTGTAGGACATAGAACAATAGAGGCTCAATTTTCAGCCTGCCAGGCTTAGAACCCGCGATCCAAAAAGTGGCAAAGTATGGAATCAGGGATCCGCATATGCTCTATAAAGTCTCATGTCCATACTTTATAAAAGTACATGTTTACTATGTATTGCTCATTTGTTGGAAAACTTTTAACAAACTTTGTCGTCTAATTAAATTTTGCAATATCAATATGTAATAATAATAATTTAATATTGAAAATAATGTTTTTAGATATGTTAGATAATTGATAGGGATTGGCATCCATAAACAATGGCAAATTTGAACCCGCCAGCCCTTGATTCCATCTGTCAATCTGCATATCGCGGAACTCCGAGTGGTATTTGGAGGACACAAAACAATGAAAGTGTAATGTTCAACCAGCTAGCCCGAGAGCCCCCGATAAAAAAAAGTGGCTAAATATGGAATTAATTCGGGATCGCTACGGGACAATAAAAATGCAATGTTCAACCAAGCAACCCGCAAGTCCTCCTGTCAATTTGTATATTGCAGAGGTATGGGTGCTATTTGTAGGACACGAAACAATAGAGACTCAATTTTCAGCCCACCAGGACGTGAACTCGCAATCCAAAAAGTGCCTAAGTATGGAATGAGGGATCCACATATGCTCTATAAAATCTCATGTCCATACTTTATATAGAGACTCATGTCCACAAGTCTGCCTATCAATTTGTATATCGCGAAAGTCTGGGTGCTATTTGTAGGACACGAAACAATAAAGACTCAATTTTCAGCCCGCTAGGCCACGAACCCGCGATCCAAAAAGTGCCTAAGTATGGAATCAGGGATCCGCATATACTCTATAAAATCTCATGTCCATACTTTATAAAATTACATGCTTACTATGTATTGCTCGTTTGTCGGAATACTTTTATATCACTCGACCAACTAGACTGTACAAACTTTCTCGTCTAATTAAATTCTTCAATATCAATATTTAACAATAATAATTTACCACAGCTCCGCTTGTGACTTTGTATATCACGGAATTGTGGGTGCTATTTGTAGAGCGCAGAACAATAGAGCCCCAATTTTTTGCCCGCCAGCCCGAGAGCCCCCGATCCAAAAAAGTGGCTAAATATGGAATTAATACGAAATCGCTACAGGGCAATAAAAGTGCAATGTTCAACCAACCAACCCACAAGTCTGCCTGTCAATTTGTATATCATGGAAGTCTGGGTGCTATTTGTAGGACACAGAACAATAAATCCTCAATTTTCAGCCCGCCAGGTCGAGAACCCGCAATCGAAAAAGTGCCTAAGTATGGAATGAGGGATTTGCATATGCTCTATAAAATCTCATGTCCATACTTTATAAAAGTACATGTTTACTATGTATTGCTCATTTGTCAGAAAACTTTTAAATAACTCGCTTCACCAGATTGTACAAACTTTCTCGTCTAATAAAATTCTGCAATATCTATATGTAATATTAATACTTTAGTATTGAAAATAATGTTTTTAGATATGTTAGATAGTTTATATCGATTGGCATATGTAAACAATGGCAATCTTGAACCCGCAAGCCCTGTCCATCTGTCAATCTGTATATCGTGAAACTCCAAGTTCTAACTGGAGTACACAGAACAATAAAAGTTCAATGTTGAGCCAGCCAGCCCGCAGGTCCGCTTGTCAATTTACAAATTCCGCGACATACAAATTGACGACCGATATCTGTCATTGAGATGCAATATGACCATCGGCCCTTCACGTCTCCTGGGTATATCTTCTACCGTTTTTCTTTTGTAACCCGCCCGACCGCTTTCCATACTTTGGTATTTCTTGGAATTAGTTTCGCCATCACTGCTGCCTTCGTACTTGTTTCCGGATATGCAATAATTAAACTTTAATGCTAGTAGTCATCTTGCAGGAACCGTTAAGATTGTCATTAATGTCCGAAAATCCGGAGAAGATTTGTCATTACTATGAATTAAACTAAGATTTGCGCATAGGTATGTTATCTTTTCCAAGTATTCATTTCAAAGGCCATGCAATCTTTTTTTTTGTGCGCCGGCGGGTTGGTGCTTTTAAGAAATTTCTAATTCTTCATCTCTCTTCACCATCACCGCCACCTTCACACTTTTTTCTAATTGTGCATTTAGTGACCTATGATGGTGTCAGCTCATTCCACATGAACCCTGGAGATTGTCATTGATCAACGAAAGGCTCGAGGAGATATTCCATTGAAACACATTAAACCATAATTTGCGGAGGGTTATATTATCCCTCCCCGGTTTTCATTTCAAACATTGTCTCGAGAAAACGTAAATTCTTAATAACTTGTGGCAGCAGTTGTCTCCAGACACAGTAAACACATTGGGGCATAATGGCCAGAGGTTGCACAATTCCAGGGCATATTCTTACTATTCATCTCCCTCCGCCCAAGAGCAAAAAAGGAGATGGTCCCTTGGTACAACGAGAGATATATTTCAAGCCAAAAAATTCAAAGGCAACCTTGGCTGCTCAGAGAACCTGCCCAGTTGCATTCATGGCTGTCGTAGAAGTTGATGCCATGGATTCTGAGCCGGAAGAAGATGATCTGATGGACGATGATACGACAATGGATGGTGGCAATGCAGAGAATCTTCCCACTCCTGCTCCCAAATTGAAATCAACCATAACAGATGAAACTTCCCGGCTCGGTGATGGCGGTCATGACAACACCAAAAAGAGTTTCAGAAAAGAAACTGACGGTGAACGCAATAGCCACTTTGCAGTGTGAAAGTAGGAATTCCATAGTTCCAAATTAGTCCATTATGGGCGAAAGAGTTTCACTGTAAAGAAATGATATGTTGATGCTCCCAGAGATATATTTCAATCCAAAAAATTATTGATTAACATCTTCAGGAATCAAGTCCAAAATTCTCGCTGTTGCAAGGCATTTTTCTACTACTAATCTCCTTCCACCCATAATGGACTAATTTGGGCCTCTGGAATTGCACGTGCAAGCTGTGCTCCTGAATTTTTTTGGACTATGCAGAGGTAGTTTCAGCTAAGGGCTATTCCATTTGCCCTGCAACGTTTTTCGTCTTCTTCCTCATGGGAAGCTTCTGAAAAATATCAATTTCAGCACATGATGATTCATCGAGGAGAAAACTGCAAGGATCTTTCATACTGCTGATCCCATGCCCGTGTTTGTCGCAAATATGTTCAATGTTTTGGCCCGAAGAACTGGGTCCAATTTCTAAGGATAGATGTACAATACTCTGTGTTTTTCTTATTTTTTAAAATGGATTTGCTAATAAAAAATATTTTCCTTCGACTCTTCGTTGCTGCCTCTTTTCTAGATTTAACGCGTGTTCTCATTGGCATGGTTCGATGCTCTCGTACTTCTTCGATATTGTGTTTACTTAGATTATTTTTTCTAAGATGGAAAATCTAACAATTATATGCCAATGTACTGTGTGAATCCAACATCTTTTTATGCAAACAAAAAATGGATTACATAGTTTCAAACCAACGTTCAATTCTATTCGTAATGCAGATAGAACATAGCAATACCAATGTACAATGTTGCAGCAAAATTGTTATTCTTGTTTCTAGACATGGACATGCAATTATTAAGTTTTAATGCTAACAACCAATAATGCAAGAAGTTTAATACTTGAGTTAATATGTTGTAGTCATGGAAGAATGTATCAAGAACATAGTTACACCCACACATTCCAATAAAATATAATCTTCAACAAAGCATTTGTTGCCAATTAGTAGAAAATGAAGTTTAGTAGTTAAGTTAATATGTTACAGTCATGGAAGAATGTATCAAGAACATACTTACACGACACGTTAATAAAATGCCTTGCTTCGTAGCTCTGCAGCTTCGCGGATTCACGTGTTTCCAACGACCGCTTCCCCTTTCTTTAAATTGACCCTCTATTGTTCCGTGTCCTACAATTGGCACCCAGAGTTCTGCGATATACAAATTGACAGGAAGACTTGCGCGCTGACCGGGTCAACATTGCACTTTTACTTTTCCATGATCTCCAAACAACATTCGGAGCTCCGCGATATACAAATTGACAGACGGGCTCCAGGGTTGGGGGCTCAAGATTGCCTTTCTTTAGGGATGGAAAAGTGATAAAATGACACATACCACATTTGCGACACAACAACTATATTAAAGCGCAAATCATTTCCTCTATAGTTCTGTGTCTTGCAAACAACACCCACAGTTCTACACTATACAGATTGACAGCCAGACTTGGACGAAGCATACAAAGAAGAAGCAAGTAAACTCCTAGATCGTGTTCTTGGTCGCTGTTTTCTGTTCCCGCCACCTTCACAATTCTTTCCAAGTATATATCTTGCCACAAAAATGGGATATCTGTTACAAATGTGAATATATTGGTCCTTGTTTTTCCGTCTTCTATACTTGGCCAAATATTTGTTTCTCTTTTCCCTAAACTTTATCTTTTTCGTCACTTATTCGTTCTTTCCAAAATGTATGGCTAAGCACGTGGGAGGTCTTGCGGGTTCACAACTGCACTCGTTCTCTTTTATCGCGACACCGACCGAACGCTTCCCCATTCCATACCCATAAACTTCTCCGATCGCGAATTCCCAGTAGGCGGGCTCTAGATTAGACTTATGTTGTTCCATGGACTGCGAACAATACTGTCACTTCCGTGATATACAAATTTTCAACCGACCTTAGATCATATCCTCTTTCGTATTACGGTCCACCTATGAATCCCTCTTCTGTGGTATACATTTTGCATTGAAAACTTCCAAGAAATACAATTTAACCATCAGGTCCTCGCATATTTTGGGGAACTATTGTCACCCCATTTTGAAGTCCGTCTGTCTGCTTTCCATACTTCGCCATTTCTTCAAATTTCTTTGGCGGATCGTCGTTTTGGCGGGTTGAAGAAATATTCAGTTTGTAGTCGTTGTTTCCTGTGCCCGCGCCCCTTTGCAATTAGCAGTTGGAAATTATATATAAGATCTTATTTCTACGCATGCAATTAGCAATTTCCCTATTCCATACTTAGCCACTTTGCCGGAATTCCACAAATATATAAACCGACCGCTCAACTTCCCCCTCATGATCTCTTTCGTTTTACACATTTTGCACTCAAAAATTTCGATACATGAAATTTGACCGTGCAACACTCGGCTGTCCTGACTATCCTTGTAACCCTTTTTTGAATACTGTCCGACCGCTTTTCAGATCTTTCCATTCTTTGCTTGCTCTCCGCCGTCTCCGTCACCTTCGCACTTGTCTATAATAAAAGAAAAAAAAAGTTTATATATATATATATATACATATCTTGTTTCTAAATATGGAATTACTGTCTTTTAATTCTAACAGGTCATCATGCATAAACCATATAGATTGTCATTGATGGGCGAAAGGCTTGAGGACATCTCGTATTGATGCACATTAAACCAAAATTTGCCGGGGGATTATATTATCCCTTCCGAGTGTTCATTTCAAAATCATGAAATTCCGTTCACATGTTGTGGCCTTCACACGTTCACAAAACCTCCAATCCTTAATTGCTCTTCGTCGTACCCGCCACCTTCGCATTTCTAAAGATGCAATAAATAAGCTTTATGGTTAACAACTCATCATGCACCACCAATACGGATTGTTATTAATCAACGAAAGGCTCAAGGAGCTTTCCCATTCATAAGCATTTAACCAAGATTTAGTGAAGAGTTACATTATCGGCTCTAACTATTCATTTAAACCATCATTTGCACCAAAGAAACGTTCTCATAAACCTATGGCATCAACTCGACAAGAGTTCTGTGGAGATACCGTGAACATCTTCGGGCGTGAGGACCAGAACTTCCAGTGGTCCAGGGCATATTATTATTACTCAACCTCTGCCGCAGAGAACAAAGTAATTTGGACCTCCGAGATTTCTCATGCAGGCTGTGTCCTTGAGGTTTTTGACTGTAAGGACCTGGTCTCTTGGTGCACTAATAAATTTATTGCAGAGAAAAGAATTATTCCACTGCAGGACCGCTCTTCTGTTTCTTTGTCACCTCAGGTCTTCTGCTAGATGCTGAAATTGCCAGAGCCAACATTGACGTTTAGAGGAGAAGATTGTAAATAGTTCTTAGCAAAGCATAATAATAGATTGGACCTCTTGCCCCTTTTTTTGGAAAACCCGCTTCCAGTTCCTAAAGATATTACAAGCATCTAGGTTAGTTCATTTAGAAATCCATTTCACGAAATTGCTTGGCTGTTTACAAGAATAATGGGACAAGAGTCCACATCAACTGTTTCCCGCATGGCTCTTTATATTTTGTATTTCACAGTCAACGAACAAACCATTTTTGATTGGGGCAGGTTAATTTCCCATAAAATCTCTTCCCAATTGTCAAGCTATAAAAGGGAAAATAAATTTGATATGTCATCCTATTTAGTTTTTGCAATAGCACATTCCTGTAGGTTTCCGTAACTGTCTCTGTCCAAGAATGTCAACTGCGATTTCCACCTAGTAACGTTCTGGTACCAGGCCTTGTGGAAGCACAAGGCTTCCCACTATTTTTATGAGGTTTTTAATGGCTTCCTCTCTGTTTTCAAAGTTTTTTTGTTAGGAGAAGATGCTCCCCGCATATCTGAACAGACAACTAGTTTTTTGGACAAGAAGGGGACACTCGAACTTTTGGATAATTACATTGTCATACGAATTTTTGGCTCCACGGAACAACCTGCTCCCCTTCCATGTCACATTACAGACATAATGTTTGTTGCAAAAGTAGCATGTCAATACAACTACTGGTTTCGTCTGTTCCAAAGGAAGAAAAAAATATAGTTCATTCCTCTGCCTTGGAAAATAGGGGAGTTCGTGTTGAAAAACGTCAACAAAATTGACGATTTCACAGCACATTCTAGCATCTCCAACCTAAGATATGCTGAAATCAAAAGAGGGTTCGACCCCTATGATATTTTTAGACACCATTTACAAACACTTGGCCTCGACGATTGTTTTGTAAAAAAACACCTGCCCCAAAACATAGACAATGGGGACAACGGTCTCGCCTCTGATGCCGACGACGTAGACACAGTGAAAAGCTGCACTAAATTGTACACGCAACATGGGAAAATCCCCACTGACAAGAGTGCTCAATCCGTAAATACCACTCCAAAAAGTATGACATCCCGGAGCATCGCTCCAACGGCCCACCACAGCAACAAAGAAACCCAGAGTTCTTCAAACGGAGGAGGAGATAACGACCATCCTCACTCTAAAATTGATAGTTCTCACAAGCTTCAAGTAGAGAAGAAGAGAAAAAAAAAATGCGGGGCAGGCGGAAGAGCCGAAAATTCAGAGTGAGAACATGGAACTTGACATTGATATGGACAACATGATCCGCTTCCTTGATCAGCCCAGAGACACCATCAACCATAGCCATCCAATGGACATATCAGTTACCAAATATTTTGACGAAGATAAATCCTTCGTGTTCCAGAGCGTTGTTTTTGATAGCCGGTCCAAAAAATTGATAATTGAGAAAAAAATGTTAAAAATAAGAAAGGCAAATCTCGTTCAGAGGTTGACATTGCCAACATGCAGCCATCCCAAATCTGTCAACTTCATACCGCGAGCGGAGAAGCACTTCATGATTCCATTGGAGGCATGGAGACTGAGAATGCCATACTGAAGGCCCATGTCAAGGAATTGGAAGACGCTTTCATTCCTATGCCATTTCTTGTCAATCCTTTGGCAATAGCCATGCCTGGCACCCCTGCACCCAATGTAAAAGCATCCTCCACCCTGCTCGCATCCTGTAAAGGACACGTGGAGAAAAATATCAAAAAAAGAATGGAAGTGGTTACCGAGGTGTGGAAGAGATCACAAACCATCACTTCCCTTGGAATCAGGGCACATAGCTTGCTCGAGCTTTTGCACGCCGAGTTAAAAGATGAAGAAAATTTCTTTTTTAAAAACGATCATTCCTTTTGGCAAGATTGTCAACAATATGACAGAAACAAAAAGAAGAGAAGAAGATCTTCCATCCAAAAACTGGATCGGCCAATTGAATGCATGTTGGAAAGAAAAAGTGAAGAACCTACATTTCATTGTTCAGTCATGTGAACAAGCCATATTGAAGAAAGATAAATTATTTAAAAGGCTGTCAAATATAGACTTGGCTAGGAAAACCAACCACTTCCAAGACCCCCACTTAATCGCAAACTCCCTGCCCTTAACCAAGCAAGTGTTCGATAAACAGGTTGCTATGTTTAAGGCCTTGTCTCTAGAAAAGTTTTACAACATCCTTCAATTTGATCAAGCTCACGTCCATGACTGGCTAGTCAAATATGCAATACATAATGAAGAAATTCATCAGGCTCTCTCTAATCTTTCTATCGACTTCTGCGAATTAGAAAACGATATTTTCAAATTAAAAATACGGAATGAGATCAAAATCGCCCTAATCAGAAGCTACATTGAAGAATGGCTCGAAAGACAATTGAAACAGGTCGCCGACGAAAGGCAACAGGCAATTGCCAACATTCTAGCAGCCCTCGAGGACATCCTTGAAACCCTATTCGTTGGTGACATCAATGAAACAACAACCGCAAACAAATAGCCAAAGGGCTCATATGTACCCTCACTGTAAGTTTACTCATCACATCCTCCTTTGTTTATCAACCCAGTTATTCCAGTTTCTTAAATAGAGATGTATAGTCAAACACTTATACCTTTCCATTTTTTTTTTGTGTAGGTATTGCACTCTATCTTCTTTCCACAATCATGTTTCTTGTACATATTTTTCTAATGGTCTACGGGAGCCCCAATCCCATTCTACATGACAAATGCATTTAAATTCCGGTTTATAGGTAACAGACTTTAATTTTTTTGTATATTTCAAAATTTCCAGTAGTATGTAACAAACTTTTATTTTTTGACATATTTCAAATACAAATGCATTTAAATTTTTATATGTTACAGACTCTATACTTATCTTTCACCAGTCTGTATGACAAATGCATTTCATATTTATTATGTTACAAAGTTTTATTCTTATCCTTCACCAGTCTGTATGGCAAATGCATTTACTTTTTTATATGTTACAGAGTTTTCTTTTTATATATATTTAAAAATAAATGGTGTTCAACAATGCAAGCGTCGTTTACTTATACCCCATGTTCACAAATGCATTTAATTTTTTGTATTTCTTATTTCCTTTTAATTTTATATCTTCATATATTTTTATCTTTCACCAGTCCATATGGAAAATGCATTTAAATTTCCAAATTTATTCTTCCACTGTCAACAAATTTTTAGTTTGTTATATACTTTCAAAAAATAGATGGTGCTTTGCTTGCCAAACGTCATTTACTTTTGCCCCATGTTTCGTGATATACATGTTGCAGACAACATTTCCGTGATATACATTTTGCACCCAACACTTCTTTTTATTTACAATTCGACCCCATTTTCCACAATTTGCTTTCTAACCTCGTTGGCAGGGACTGCGCTGCCACACAACCTTGTTGAACTAGAAATTAAAGTGCAATGAGAAAATCACTATAAATAAAAACACGTTGAGAAAAAATATTAAATTATAAAATAATTATCTCATGTAAATAGTTTAAAAATACTTTATACATTTCTATTTAGTTCTCAGAATTGAGTTCTTTCCATAACTGCACATATTTTTTTTTGGATATCTGATGCCAAATTAAAAAAGTTGTTTTTGAGTAAGTCACCTCAGAGACCATCTTCTTGCAAAATAAAATCTACTAAAAATTTGTGGTTTGTAATTATTTTGATTGGAAAATAGGCAAACTAATGTTGTATAATGAAAGGAATTAATAAATATAACTTCTAGGTACCATGTTAAACTCCAATAATATGGTATAAACCACATCATATATATTATAAATTTACATCATATATATTATAAATTTTGGAAATCAAGTTTAAATGAAACAAAAATCTAGCATATTATTTTCATGTAATAGCATATCCCTAAATGAATCAATGGAAATGTCAAAGTGAATGAACATGGAGTATTGTGAATCAATTTGTTTTTCCCTTTTCTTCACTAAAATATTTATGTTTTGGAATCAATAAATATAACTTCTAGGTACCATGTTAAACTCCAATAATATGATATAAACCACAACATATATATTACAATTTTTGGAAATCTCATTTAAATGAAACAAAAATCTAGCATATTTTCATGGACTAGCATATCCTTAATGAGCCCAAAAATCTAGCATATTTTCATGGACTAGCATATCCCTAAATGAGCCCATGGGAATGTCAAAGTGAATGGACATGGAGTATTGGGAATCAGTTTGTTTTTCCCTTTTCTTCACTAAAATATTATGTTTTAAATATATATATTTAAAACATATATTGAAGTAGCATTAATCTATCCTAAGATCTAACATTACTTATTTTTTTGGGTTAATTAAGAACACATCTTCCACTGGCTCCAGCTGCTTGCAATTCTGAGGCAAGGAGGTGAGAAAAGCTGTGCATATGGTCAAATCATAATAATAACCCTAAATGCTCTGTATAACCCTGACAATTACACTACTAACTTCCACAGGCGCATTCACATCTGAATGCATGATCTTCACCAAATATTTTATCAGTTCTGTAAAGAACCTGTTGATGGCCTCCAATCCGAAGGATTTTGGCTAGAAATCTTCATTGAAAGGCCACGACACTGCTGCGAGGGACTTCGACATGACCTTTAATTGATCTTTGCCATCATTGGTCGGCGCCTACAAGAGAAACCTCACCATGGTAAGCACCGCATTGATGTGAGAATTTGTGACCCTGGGGGATTTGACTCTCAGGGAGCCCAACGGAGGGCATCTGCTCCAAATCTAACCCACTTTCTCACCCGCTATCTGCAGGTAAAGCATTCATCTTCTGAGGGCTTAATTTGGAGACAGAAATATTCATAGCGTCATCTCAGAGACGAAGGTGCCCTGCTCATTTGAATCGCCATTTAGCTGAGACGATGCAGCAGATGAGGAAGGGTTTTTCAAGGTATTTCTCTGTTTGTTGAATTTTGATGAGGAAGGGTTTGTCAAGGTATTTCTCTGTTTGTTGAATTTTTGCGTGGCCTGACAACTGGTTCGGTCTTACTTCACTCAATTCATTTTAAACGCTTATGGATTGTGCTCCAATTAAGAGGCATTGATGAAGGTACATCCACATCAACCAAAAAGATAGCAATTTCTTGGCCTTCTGCAATCAGAATTCCTACTACCCCTGTAGCTGTACTAACTACACTCACTGTCATCATGCACATAGACCAAATGCAATCAGTTTGTATTTTAATTTATTAGAATACCTACTATCCCTGTAGTTACACCGAAGGTGTTTTTAAGGGGAGGTTCCTCTGGGCACCTTCGTCCTCTGTCCAAACCTTGTAAGAAGTTGCTATATGTTCCTCAACGATCAACCAATCTTCTCTTTCCACGTGTCCTCTTCTTTGCCGACTCCAAATTGCGCATATTCATTTTCGCTTAAATAGGTGGTCGCTTCCACGTTTCTTTCTGCCCTTTGCTTCCACTCTCGACTCTCTATCAGATGAACTGAAATTGAAAAATAGGTTTGGGGTTCATGGCGGGGCAAGATCTGGAACAACATTGGGCGTGTCGGATAATGGTCGGAATCGACAATGGAGGACGTCGAGAGGTGCTGCACCATTCCCCTTCTTGCACGCTGAACGATCACACGATTGTCCAAGTGGCCCTGCTCCCCACCCCCGCCAAGAATATTTATATTGAAACAATTCAATCCGTATTGTACATACACATGAAAAATGAATAAATGGGAGGGAGAATCCGATAAGCAACATTGAAGGGCCCGTGTTCATATTTATATTTACATTTACGAGATTCCTTTGTGTGTAAATATCAGTAAGGCCTGGCTGCAATGTAGTTCCCTAGTGGATAATAATTGCAGGTGATGAAAGTATCGCCTGAGTTGCATTTTTCATCGCCTAAGTTGCATTTAATCTTGGCGCAACCAACATTGGTGGTGGTCCTCCATACAACCTGAGTGTAGTGAGTGCAGTCAGGTCCAATACAAATATTCTTGGCATAGTCAAACCATTTCTTCTCATCTATCC
>WSFP011488499.1:0-15190 GCA_009831015.1 Picea engelmannii
TTGTAATATCTCATGGTGTGAAAATGAGAAGCAATATGTCCTACTTGATTACATCTCCAACACCTTAGGGTGTTATGAAATCTTTCATTATCTTTCCTTGCATAATATCTACATTCCAAAGCTTTGTGACCATATTCATTACATGAGTAACATTGACCATGAAAAACATTTTCATACCTTTGCTTTGGTGTCCATCTTGAAGGTGTCTCTATTCTTTGAGGTGTAAAGATGGTTTCTTGATGTCTTCATTGCTTTTTTCTTTTGAAACTTTCCTTGCCTTGTGTAGATGATGGACTTGAAACATTATTTCCATCCTTTGAGAGTGAGGGACTTACCTCATGCTTCTTTGAAGTGATTGCTTCAACATGTGTAGCTTATTTCTTGTATCCAATACCTAATTTATCATTTGGTGATCTTTGACTATACAAGATCTCATTCAAGATTGTTGAGCTATTCAAGAATTTGTTTGACATCTCTACTTTCTTTCTAAGATCAACAACTTCATCTTCCAACTTATGACATGTCTCTTCCTTTTCATTTACTTGATTCTTTAGTAATTCCTCTATCCTTTTGGCTTCTTCAATTTGGGTCTTGAGATGGATGTTAACTTCAAGACTTTTGCTAATATCATCATCTAGCTTCTTATTCTCTTCTATTTCATTCTTTAGTCTTTTGATCTCTTCTTCTTTTTCTTCTAATTGAGTATTTTTACTTTCTTCTCATCCCTTGAGCATTTCCTTTAATTTCAAGATATGTCTTTGATTCTTTTTAAGAAACGTTTTAGTGTTATTAGAAAGATAACTATATTATATATAACAATGGTCATAGTTGTATTCACATAGACCCCATTCAACTTTCATTTTAAGCTCTGATAGTTCTTCTTCTACTTCTTCCATGGGATAACTATCATTTAATTCTACACATACTATCTCTAGATTTTCTTCTTCACTTGTAGAGAAATATTCAACATCATCACATTTTGAATCATTGAAAATAGAGGATTTTGGAGATTCTTTACCTTCATTGTTCTTTATGGAGTTGTCTTTAAGGTCTTCATTTTTTCTTTGGTATGTCTCCTCTAGCTTTAGCCATAGATCCTTGTCGGAAGTGCATTGTCCCATGCTTTCTTTGATAGAACTTGAGATTCCACTAAGAATGGTCTTGAGAGCCAATGCATCATTCTTCTTTTCTTCCCTTTGAGCTGCAAACTTTGACTTGTTCTTCAAAGGAATTGATCCACCAATACCTGCTTTCCAAACACCCACTCCTATTTCCTTCAAATGCACCTTCATTTATATTCTCCATGTAGAATAGTTTTCTTCATCAAGGATTGGAACTTCATCATCCATTTGTGTGTCCATGGATCTCATCCAAGCTTGTTAAGGCTTATAGTGAAGGCATGATCTAATACCAATTGTTGGAAACACCGACCACACTGAAAGGGGGGGTGAATCAGTGTAGGGATCTTTTTAAAACTTCCCCTTCGCAAAAACTCCTTAGTTAGCAATCACCATTTACTCATTATTTATAACCAGTTAAATGTGAACATACATCAACAACATATACCAGCAACAAATATCATCAATGAGTCATCACCACAAGGAGCACAAAGAAGACAAGATGTATGTACAATTTTCTTTTTATTACGAACTACAATCCTTGGGTTATTAGCAACAATTGAATAGAGTTACAACTCCACAAGAGAACCAGCTCTACAATGCAAGACTCGGCTTACACAACTCAGCACCAACTGAGAAGAGGAATCAATCCTCTATAGATACCAATATGTCAACATGTATGTGACGTGTCAATAGTGCAGCACGTTTATGTATGTGCCCTACCAGTAGTACAGCTCACGTATGTACACAGCCAGTCTATACTATAGCTTGTGTATGCCTTCTGAGTAATTAGGGTTTTCTCTCTATGAAAAAATCAGATCTTTTGCAACCTTCAATCACATCTACTTCTATATTCCATTGTCCAATATTAACCATAACTAATCACAACACATATATGTTCTCCCACAACTTACTCATGCTCCTCAACCATACAATAGGAATGTTACTTAATCATGTATAAGCAACCAGTATACTATGGCAATCATATCAGTACTGAACCATAAGAGTGTTTCTCACTCTATCAATCAACCAACATAACTATATCACAACAGCCATACCAATAATTCCTTAAACATTCACCATACAATAAGCAAGAGTATCCATCAAGACAAATATGTAATCATACCAGAGTTTCTATGGCATATTTGAATCCATAGAATGCAGATCTAGAACTTGCTTCAGACTTCAAGAACCTAGCATCAGCTCACACTCAAGTCTCCATTGGCGTCCATGAGAACTTGCAATCCCTCTCTTACTCAGAATAGATCTTCAAGCTATGCTAAAGAGATTATTTTCACAGGAGACCGTTGCTTCTTATTTATACTCTCCAAGTAGCTTCCTTAGAAACATCTTCTAGGCCACTTTGTCAACATAGTCACCTATGCCCAACTTTTCCCAATTTTCCACTTATACATGCATCCAATAGTCACTTGACCACTTAACCCATTTTCCTCATTTTAGGGTTAACCTTCTTATAACCACTTTCCATAATTAGAAAGTTCTCCATTTACTTTATTATTTAAATAATCATCCTTGACTTTGTCACTTCACTTTATTATTTAAATAATACTCTTTGATTTTGTCACTTCACTTTATTATTTAAATAATCATTTTTGACTTTGTCACTTCACTTTATTATTTAAATAATCCTCCTTGACTTTGTCACTTCACTTTAAATAATTCTCTTTGACTTTGTCACTTCACTTTATTATTTAAATAATCCTCTTTGATTTTGTCACTTCACTTTATTACTTAAATAATATTTTTTAACTTTGTCACTTCACTTTATTATTTAAATAATCCTCCTTGACTTTGTCACTTTACTTTAAATAATCCTCTTTGACTTTGTCACTTCACTTTATTATTTAAATAATCCTCTTTGATTTTGTCACTTCATTTTATTATTTAAATAATATTTTTTTACTTTGTCACTTCACTTTATTATTTAAATAATCCTCCTTGACTTTGTCACTTCACTTTAAATAATCTCCCTTGACTTTGTCACTTCACTTTATTATTTAAATAATTTCTTCTTTGCAAGAACTTTGATTTCTTTGACCTTTTGGGGCTTCAAGCCAACATATGAGGGTCCTTCAACTTCGTAAGGCCATAACTCTCAAACCATGAGGAGTTATGTGACGTTCCACATACCACCGGAAATGGTTTGACAAGCACTATCCATCTAGAATAGTTTCACTAACAAAATCATTGATCTTCATCTCATTATTTCATAATTAAGAATGGGTTCTCTAACCATACTTCTAGGATAACTCAACCGCAAAGCGTCTTCCTGTGAGGGATTTCACCATAAGGGGACCACTTTGGAGTTCACCGCAAAGCGTCTTCCCATGAGGTCTTTCACCATAAGGGGACCACTTTGGAGTTCATCCATTTGTACAACCATGACAAGACAATAATCACTTTGGAGTTCACCGCAAATCGTCTTCCCGTGAGGGATTTCACCATAAGGGGACCACTTTGGAGTTCATCCATTTTTACAACCATGACAAGACAATAATGAGTCATCTTTACATCAATCCAACTATGCATCATATATCAATGACAACTCATTGATCCATCTTCATCTATGCATATGACTATGACTCCTCTTGACATCAATCCATTGACATCAAGGTCAATACTTTATCCATCAATCACTACATCAATATACTATGACAAGACATTGTTCCTTTGACATCAATCCTTTGGCATCAATGAAAACATGATCCAACATAGACTTATACTTTTACTTTTCCTATGACCTCTTCAACATTTCATGTACTTTCAAATGGATCTACTTAATCTTTTCAACACATTTTTCTATTCTCAATGCATCCCATGTGAGATCCTCCCTCACTCCTCATTGTCCATATACAACATCTAAGGGAGAATGTAACACCCTGTTTCCCCCAGTCTGTAAATATAACTATATTGGCCAAGGAACTATGGAAAACCTAAAAGTGTGAATGTTTGATTTAATGGACCTTTGTAAAAAAGGTCAATGAATGTAAATTTTGTTATTTTAATAGAAAATGGTTATGTGTTGCATGAATGTTGAAAGAGGGGATGTGCTAAGAGAAAACCACGAATTCTATGAAAAGTGGTGGAGGGGACCCGGAATGGTTGTGTTAACCTCCACCGAACCAGTACCATGCTAGAATTATTTGCTCAGATCAAAACAACCCTCTGACCCAAAAATGAATTGCAGTCAGGCTGGTAGGTGCGAAGATCTCCTCAAGAGTTAATGAGGGGATGGGGCAGATTGCCCATACGTAAGGCTTCCAGACCTGACCATGGACTGGGAATTCGAGCCACACGCAATATTGTTGAGGAAGGCAAGAAAGGAAGTGTGGTGGGCATAGGGAGACCGGTGGAAAAATGTAGAGACGAGAGTGGAAACTCTGGGTCCGAGGAAGGACTGGAAAATAAACAGTGAGTTCTGATCACAGAAAATAGAGATTGATCCAGGAGAAGGAGAGTAACCTTCTTCCTTATCTATTTCTATATTGGGAGAAGGAGAGTAACCTTTGTCCCTAACATCCTTTGAGCTGGAAGTAAGAAATTGAATCTCAAAGCATCGTAGCTTAAGCTCGGGGGTGGCCAGTGATAAATCCATTGGGAGTGACTGAGCCTATGTTTAGGTGGAAACGAGCACCCCTTTCAGCAGTCACATCATACTCTATGGTTCTGATAAGTGTTTTCTTGCCTTATGCTTTGAATTGTAAATAATGGATGCATGCGATTATTTGCATGTCTATAAAGGGTTATTTCTCTGTATTAAATGATTAAGTTATGAGTATGTGTTTGTTGCCTTGAGAACCTATATTTCTGCTTGAATTTCCATACGCCCCAGTTTAATCACTCGAAGGCACTTTCCCCAGGAATTTACATCACCGTTCCGGAGTTGGACCAAGCCTCTAGGCATAGCTACCGTTTTGGTAACCTCACAAGTTACTTTTCCTTGATTAAGAGCTTAAAGCTCTGTGAGTTGGGAAGGTGTTCCCTTCAGACTAGTAGTCTAGGAGACTCTAAACTTGTGCCTATCAACTTAACCAAAAACCCGACTAAGAGTGGGGATGATAGCCCAAGCATTATACATAGATCCACATGACCTGGGTCTAGGAACCTTGGAGCTCGAGGCTCTGAGATGTCAAATATCACGATAGTCAAGTTGAACCCTGCAATTGCTATGAACCGTCGATCTATGAATAGAGATCAAGGGTGGGGAATCACTGCGGAGCGCGAAGGTGAAAATAGCGGACGCGCTAGTTCATGGCCCGAAATTCACCCTTGTTGTTGATCTCGACGGGTTGGAATATCAACAATCTCAGTTAGACTAGAATCGAGCAAGCACTTTCTAGATTGCGGAGGTCGAACTCCCTGGTAAAGAGTACGCATGTTGGGGCCCCACATTTCCTATGAACCGTTTATCGTCATTGACCTTCGATCTGAGTTTGACGCGATCTATGAAATGCAAGGAGCGCATGGGATGACGAAATATTCAATGAGATCAAGCTCAGAAGAGATAGTGCTTTCAGGAGTGCAGACGAAGTCCAAGAGACAGGCATGTAGGAGGAGCAAAGGTCGAATCCTTCGAGCACTTAGAAAATATTCTAATTCATAGTAAGTCCAAATCTCGGGAGGAGGAGCGACAATGGTCATTGGATCACAACGCCAAGGATTGACAGTTGTCTAATCTAAGCAAGGAGCACAAACCTTAGCACTTTGCACACACAGGAGAAGAGAACTTACCAAAGTTCCAAAGTCCCGAAGTAATTTTCAATCGTCCATCGTCAAGGAGGACAGGTGGCGTAAGATTCATAACTCCAGAAGTTCATGGACCAGGAGGAGGTGAAATAGCCGAAGTAATTTGAGGTCATCCGTCACCAGGAGGTGAATCTGGACCGTCGGATCTAGAGGGATGTGAGGCGACGGATCGTGGACTCCAGAGGAATTTGTTCGAGGGTTTCCAGTTGAAAGTTGAGATTCTCGAACCCCGAAGACCTGAAGTGAATCTGGACCGCTAGATCCAGAGGGACATGTGGCGACAGATCGTGGACTCTGGGTAAATCTGTGCGAGAGTTTTCAGTTGAGATATGAGACTCGCGAAGTTCGGAGAGTCGAAGAGCCGAAGTAAATCTCCAGCGTCGGATCTTCCAAAGTGAATCTGGACCATCTGACCCAGAAGGGACATGACGTGAATCTGTGGACTCCGAATAAAGTCCCAAAGTAATTTGTAGTTGTCATATTAAGAAGGGACGTGGCATGAATATGTGGACTCCAGATAAAGTCTCTAAGTAATTCATAGCCGTCATATTAAGAAGGGACGTGGCGTGAATCTGTGGACTCCGAGTAAAGTCCCGAAGTAATTCATAGTCGTCAGATCTAGAGGAGACGTGGCATAAATCTATGAACTCTAGGTAAAGACCCAAAGAAATCCTCGATCGTCATATCCAGAGGACAAGTGGCACAAATCTGTGGACTCTGAGTAAAGACCCGAAGTAATCCTTGATTGTTATATCAAGTGGACACGCGTCAGTGGATTATAGCCTTCGGATAAAATCCAGTGGGAAAAAGGGTGAAGTTTGAGATTTGAGATCTCAAAAGTCTAAAGACCCGAAGGAGATCTCGACCATTGATCGAGAAGAGGGCCACGAGACTGTTGATCTAGTTCAAAGGTCAAACACCCCAAGTAGAAGCAGGGCCATTGATTTAGGAGGAAAGGTGTATGTAGATCGTCAACTCCGGAAGATTGATGTACGGAGGAAAGTAGGGTTAGAGATTTGAAAATTCTGAAGTCTGGAATCACGAAAGAGATCACACTCGTTGATTTAGGAGGGGAAGATCTGGTCCATGGATTTGAAAAGGGAAGATCTGAACCGTCAATTCAGACAATACCGTCAAGATCGGGAGATCGACGGTCCCATAGCATTGCGGGGATTGGAGGTGCGTAGACTTTAAAAATTTGAGGGCGGGCCGCAATCCAAACCCCAGTTTTGGAGAAAGGACATGTGGAGGCTCGAGGAGAATTGCGAGCCAAAAAGTAGTTTGGTTTCAAACCGCCTTTGGTCACGCCCTCAATTGTGTGTTTATGTGAGGTCATTGCCAAGGTCACATCCAAGGAAGGGGCCAAGAGAAAAGGGGCTAATGCCATCTCCGAGACTTCGCTGAAGTGCGAAGGAGAAGGTCACAGGTATCATAAGACTTGCACCAGAAGCTGGAAGGGCCTGTGTTTGATTAAGAGGTGAGACTATCAAGGTTTCAAAGTCTTGTTTGACTTAGAAAATCGAAGAACCTTGACCGGAGGTTCGGGCTGAGTCTCGAACTTCCCAAATCAAGAATCGTAGAGGGAAAGGATCTATTCATGTAAGGAGTACAAAAAAAAATTATTTTCGCCTCATCGTGGGTGTGTTACAGTGAAGGTGGAAAATATCCAAAGTAAGTTTTAAAAAGTGACTTACCAATGGATGTGTGGACTTATCTATTATAAGAGTGTTGTATATAGATCAAATTTTCATCCCAAGTCTTCAGATGCTTCTGATTGTAACCCATCAAAAGCTACACCGAAGTCTTATCAACTACTTATGTCTTCCCATATGTCTGCTATAGATATCTTCAACTTAGTATCCATCTTCTCTTACAATGTAGTCTTAAATGCAATGAGAAATTTGGTATCCCTATATGATATGATGCTCCTTGGTATCTGTAAAATCCCTGCCATAATCCCCTTTTTAATTAATGTATAATGTAGATAAGAATTTGGCTATGGCCAAGCGATGTAATATGCGAAATGTATTTCTAAATTTTAATAAATAAAATGTGATGCTAATTGCTAGGGGACATAGACAAAGATGGGGGATGAGTTTTCCACAAGTGAAGGGAGTGTCTAAGAGGGGTCCAAGGGGAAAATTATTTATGGGTATTAATTCAAACCAACTTTCTTGAGTTTTATTATCATTGGAGACAACCTTATATTTTATGTTTGAGTGTATGAGAACCCAATCATTAAACCCATGTAAGAGGGTGGGTGTAAATATTCACATCCAATAGTTATTGGGAGCATGGGGATGAAGTACAATCAACATTAGGCAGAGTAAGCAATCAATTGGCTTGGGGGGGAAATAAATTTGTATGTCCAAAGAGGACAATTTTTATAAGCATGTTTTTTTTATGAACGACAAGCAGAGAATGGGGGAAGAAGAGCACTAGAGATGGAGCAAGAAGGCTAAGCGAATTCTGGATCATTTTTGGAGCTAGAGACTAAAGAGCCAATTTTTCAAGCATTAAGAATGAACTCTTGTGTGAATTGCACTGTAACAACAAGTGATTGTTGTTGTTTTCCTGGTAGTTTTTCCTAAATGAGTTCCTTTGAGTTCTCAATAGTGATATTTCTAGTTACCTATGCCAAAGAGACCTGGATAAATGAATGGGACGCTCGATGGTCCGAGAGAAGTGAAGGGGTACATTCCTTGGGTTGGGTAGGTTAAGAGGAAGAGAAATGGTAAAAATTGGGATAGTTGTAGGAGAATACCAGTGGGTTGTGGGATATTTGAGTTGTGAGTGGAGAGTAAGAGACACCCTTTTATTGTGGATTCCTAGCTCCAGCTCAGGGGTGAATTGTTGTTGAGATATAGAAAAACAAGTCTATGGTTGGGTGGACTATCCATCATAGGTAGTTGGTTGCACAATTGTTTTTTAAATATAAGTGTTTATATGTTTTTTGAGTTAATTTATGAGTTTAACCACTATGTATTTTACTCTATGAATGAGAATGATTTATATGTCATTGTAGATGAGTTTATTTGTTGCATTCATGTCATTTAAACATGTTGTCGTTTCATTTATTTAAATGGTATCAAACAATAGTTAAATCTGTGTACAATTCATAGCTAGTAATCTACGAGAATTTAGTTAGTAGAAAATTTTCATTTTTAATTGTATTTCACATAGTAATGTTCCTCAATTAAGCCAAGGGATTTTAAAAAAGGGTATCATAGCTCAAGGTTTGACACTGAGCTTGTATGGTCCAAGAGCCTGCACAAATCAAGCAAATTCATTGTTGCAAATTTCGTTTTGTGATGAATTTTGGGAAAAATGGTGAACCAGAGTGAAATCCCCAAATTTGTTGGTAGAGTCAAGTTTAGTTGCTTCAACACAATTGAAGAAGGGATTATGTAATCGATCTGCAAGTTGCAAAGTCGAATTTACCCTGGAGATTCGAATTCTATGTTTTTCATGGTGACAAATAATTTTGGTGATCGATGACCTATATTAATCCGTCTGTAAGAATCAATGGTTGAGATTTAGTTGCAAAGTCTGAAAAGGGAATTTTTGGCAGGCTTTCGAAAAGATGGATTCGAGAAAATCCTGAAGCGGGGCATGGGTTAAAAAATAAATGGAGAAACTTGATGGCACAATCCTAATGAAATGAGAGACATCATATCAAACTAGAGTCACTCTTTGTCATTGGATGTGTGGAAAGTGTTTTCAAGATATTTTGTTGGGGAAGTATAGGGGTAACTTCACATTCCGAAGAAGTTAGTATGAATGAGTTGAAGGTCGAGCATTTGAATATTTATGAGAATATATGGAAAATTGTATGTGAAATATGTCAGCAATTTGATCCTTCAAAAAGACAGATTTGGAAGGATCTATTCAGAAATCTTGGTCGTGGTGTTGTGTTTCCGAAAGAGATTGTTAGATTGAGGTAATCAGTGTGCATATTGGAAACCTGAGAAGATCGAGGCCTTTGGTCGACACGATCGTTGACTGTTCAATCTATCGGATGAGCATGTTATGTCGGAAGGGCCACAGGTGTAAGAGAATCCCATGTCAGCTTTCCATGTCATTATGCCATGTCATATGCCACGTCAACAAGGGAGGGTGAATTAGAGTGTGCCACATGGAATTTGGGTACAATTTTAAAAAAAGATTGTTTCATATGGTTTTTGAAAAGGATTGTTTTTTATGGTTTTTGGAGGGGATTGTTCCTGATGGTTTTCTGAAAGGATTATTCTCTAGGGCCTTTGAATGAGGGATGCCATAAGGTCTCGTTCGGGGAGGATGTTCCCAATGAATAAGTCCAACAGAGCATGTCCGATAGGATATCATACTTTGAACTTTGAAAGGAGCATTAAGCAAGGAAAGGTTCCATTTTAATGGGGGTTTTCTGATGGGAAGAGTTGTGAAGTTGATTCAAACAAGATTGCAGAAGTTTTAGCCACATGCTTGGCAAGGTTGAGTGGATCGATAGTTGGGATTAATTCCAATTTTGAGATTAATGGCTTCGATATATACATTGTCACAATAGTAAATGAATCATTTTTTCCACTAAAATTTTCATATTTTAAGGGTCTTGAACTTGCAGAGGCATTTTAAGGGCCTAAACAACATTTTGAGGTAGTCTTTATAGATTTAAATGAAATAAATTAGTGAGATCTTTTCAACTAGCTATTTCAGGAGAAAAACAAAGCTCATATGAGAAAGTTGTAGTTGAAACAACAAAAGGTAAAATTTTAGTACCAGTTTATTTCCAAATGGCATAACTCCTTGCTTAGAAGTCAATTTCGATTATAGGAGAATTCTATGGAAATATTATGGACCATAGAAGACAACCATGGAGTCAGGTATAGAGTTTGGGTACATAAAAATGTATAGGAAGAGAAAGAAGACACCATACATGGCTAAAATTTCTAAGCCAGGAAAAAGGGAAAAGGACAAAGTTGTCATTTCCAGATTGCTACAGATTTTGACTAGAGCATTGGTTTGAAAATATGAGAATTTTTATAAACTCAGTGTCATTAGTGTTATCTAAGTCTCCTACAAAAATTTTCTTGGTTCCTAATATATTTACCTCTGTAGGTGGCCAAAATTGGTGTTTGAGATTATTTTTCATTTGGGAGAAGGTGCACAAAAGGAGTAAAGTGGCAATATTCAATTGGTTGTAGCTTTCAGCTTGAAACTCAGATTTGGGAAAATGAATTGTTGTTGGAAAGGTATTAAGGAGGAGAATTCATATAGAAACCCAAAAAAATTATCTGAGTAGAAAATTTACAGTCAACTCAAAATAAGATTATTGGTGACATTAAAGAACATAAAATTTATGCTCTTTTTTTCAGAACTATGTATGTATGTATTTTTTTCTAACAAAACTTTTATTGCATGCACATTTTATTACATAATTAAGAGGTTCGAAAGGGTATTTTCATTCCTGAATGAGAACCACATTCATGGAAGATTCCCAAGGATCTTACAACCATGAGGAGGATGTCAGAGGGCTACATTTCAACATGGGAAATGTTGATACATAGTCTAATGGAAGAAGAGGTGTGCATGAGCATATAAATATGAGAATCATGCATAGAGAAGTGCAGAGATATAGGGAATATAATGTGAATATTATGAAATCTTAGGAGGAGATACTATAGACTCTGAATTGTTTCTCCTGTTAGGAGACAGATGAGAAGGCCTAAGGAAGACATCTTGCAAGGTGAACTTAGGAAAATCAATTCACCAACTTTCAATGGTCAGCATGGGAAGGGAGAAGAGGCTAATTCCTTACCATTGGGAATAAAGAAATATTTCCAGTTGCATGATTATCCCTCAAGGATTGTAACCTACCACTTGCAAGGAGATACAACCATGTGGTGGGATCAACTTAAACAATCCAAGCACATTGTTGAGAGAAAGGTCTCATGGAGACAATTCAAAAGACAATTCCAAGAGAAATATTTCTCTGGGCATTATTATGAAATAAAGACAAAATGGTTCTTTGAACTCAAATTGGGAAGCATGACAATGGATGAATATGAGAAAACATTATTTGAGTTATTGAAGTATGTGGGCTTCATAAAGGATGAGAATGTCAAAATACAAAGGTTTATAAGTGGGTTACCTTGATTATATAGTGAAAAGATACACTATGATAACCCTAGGACTTTGGAGGAGGCCATAAGGAGAACAAAACATCTTTCTGAGTAGAGTAGAGGGAGGCCAATTTTCCAAAAATATCGGAATGACAAGATGAAAGGAAAAATGGATCAAAGGAAGAAAGGTTTTAAGCCACCATTTTTCAAGAACAACTCATAAAAAAATCATCAAGTATATTCAACCAAAAATGAGCCCAAGACTGCATATTCATTTGGGAAAAGGCCAAGGCAACATCCTATACAATGTTGGGGATGTGAGAGAAATCACTTGTATAGGGAATGCCCTTACAGATGTGAAAGAATGAAGACTATCCACAACATCCAGGAGGGTGAAACAATGAAATACATGGGAGGAAACATGTCAAATATTTATGCAACTTTGGACAACAAGAAAACAAAGCACCAATCCCCCACGATTGAAGTGGAAGGTAAGATTGATAACCAACCCATAACAATTTTAATTGATTATGGAGCTAGACATAGTTACACAAACTCTAACATTGTTGAAATATTTCACTTACAAAGGAGTAAGCATGAGAAATCTTAGTTAGTTCAGTTAGCCACAAGATCTAACCGAAAAATCAGTGAGCTAGTTGAATATTTCCCAATAATCATGAATAGACTCGACACAAAGGTAGATGTGAGCATCATACCTTTAGTTTCACATGACTATCTAATTGGCATGGATTGGTTGAAAAAACACCATGATGTCCTAGATTTTTACAACAATACAATCACTTGTCTTGATGAGGGAGGGAAACGAGGAAAAATCCAAGTCATTCCAAGAGTTGTTAGAGAAATTTCAACCATGCAGCTGAAAAAGAGTTTTGGGAAGGGATATCATATATTTGCAACCCATATGGAAGAGGAAGCCAAAGAAAAAGTGGAAATTATTGAATACCACCCAGTATTGAAAGCTTTTGAAGATCTTTTTGGGGAAATCCTAGAATTGTTGCCAAAGAGAGAGATTGATTTATCTATTGATTTGGTGCCAGACACTTCCCTAGTGTCAAGACAGCTTACATAATGGAAACACTAAAATTGAAATATTTGCATATGCATCTTGAAGAGTTGTTAAACAAGGGGTATATACACCCAAGTGTGTCACCTTGGGAGGCCCCAATGATTTTCATGAATAAGAAAGATGGAAACTTAAGGCTATGCATTGATTTTAGACAACTAAATAAGGCCACCATAAAGAAAAAATATCCTTTTTCAAGGATTGATGATCTATTTGATCAGCTGAAAGGTGCAAGAATATTTTCCGAGATCGACTGGAGGTTACGTTATCATCAAGTGAGGATAAAGGAAGAAAATATCAACAAGACAATGTTCAGAACAAAATATGGTGATTATGAATTTACGGTAGTGCCATTTGGGATATAAAATGTCCCATCTGTTTTCATGTTCCTGATGAATGGAGTGTTCAGGTAATACTTGGATAAGTTTGTGATAGTGTTCCTGGATGATATACTCATCTACTCAAAAATAGAAAAGGAACATGAACAACATTTAAGAATGGCGCTGAAAAGTTTAAGAGAGCATAAATTGTATGCCAAGCTAAGTAAGTACATCTTTTATCAAAAGAATATTCACTACTTGAGGAATATTATTTCATTCAATGGGATAACAATTGATCCTGAGAAGATATAGACCATTAGAGGATGGTTAGCGCCAAGAAATTTGATAGAGATCAAATCATTCATGGGTCTTGTCGGTTATTATTGAAGGTTCATAAAATTATTTTCAAAGATTGCAAGCCCAATCACTTCTTTGCAAAATAAGGGGGTGAAATTTGAATGGACTTCTGAGTGTGAAGATAGCTTTCAGTAGCTAAAAGACATTTTGACAAGTGTGCTAGTATTGAATATTGTAGACCTAGATGAATATTTTGTAGTGTGCATTGATGCGTGCAAGGAAGGCCTTGGTGGAGTCCTCACTCAAAAGGATCATGTGGGGTTCTACGACTCTTGAAAATTAAAAGAGCATGAGAGGAATTATGCTACACATGACTTGGAATTAGCAACACTTGTACATGCACTAAAAATGTGGAGACATTACCTCATGGTTGAAGATTTGAGCTAAGGAAAAACCATTGTGGTTTGAAACATTTGTTTGGACAACCTACATTAAATTCCAAACAAATTAGATGGATCGAATTTCTTACTGAATATGACTTTAAAATTGAACATATAAAAGGTAAGGAAAATTAGGTGGCGGATATACTCAACATAAGTGCACATGAGATGCATATGGAAGCCATCAAAAAGTACATATCAATTTTAAAAGACATAATTTTAGAAGCAACAAACTAAGATCAACAATATTTACAAATAAAAGAAACATTACAACAAGGCAATTTACAATAGAAATTTAAAAATTATGAGCTGCAAGAAGAGTGAATACTCATGTAAAGAGGGAAAATATATGTGCCAAAGTCCGGTGAGCTGAAAAATATAGTGTTGAAGGAAATGCACAATGTACCATATGCTGGGCACCGAGGATACCATAAATCAATTGCAGTTGTGAGGAGCCAATATTTTTGTCCCGAAATGGAGAAAGAAGTGGTTGATTACATAGCTAGATGCTTGGAGTGTCAAAAGGTAAAGGTAAAACATAAACATCTAGTGGGGTTGTTACAACCATTTCTCATTTTTAAGTGGAAATGAGCAGCAGTTACAATTGATTTCATTACAAAATTTCCCAGAATAATGAAGCATCATGATTCTATCATGGTGGTGGTGGACAAATTGACGAAGGATGCACATTTTATTCCCATGAAGACTACACACAAGGCCACAAACATTGTAGATATCTACATGAAAGAATTTTATAGACTACATGGCGTGCCCAAGGCAATAGTTTCATACAAAGATCCAAAGTTCACATCCAATTTTTGGAAAGGTTTGTTCAAATACTTCGGGACAAATTTAAATCTCAGTATGGCATATCACCCAAAGTCAAATAGGAAAACAAAGAGAACCAACATAGTTATTGAAGACATGCTCATAATGTATGTGATGGACCAGCCATCAAAGTGGGAGGATTATATCCACTTAGTTGAATTCACTTACAATAATGGGTATCAATCCTCATTAAAAATGAGTCCATTTGAAGCATTATATGGAAGAAAGTGTAACACAC
>WSFP011488502.1:0-15167 GCA_009831015.1 Picea engelmannii
AAAGGTGATATTTTCATCGTCGAAAATATTTTGGACAGAATAATAACCTTCTAGTAGATTCAACCATTTTTCTAGAGCATTTGCATCTATTTGGCCTTCAAATAAAATGAAATCAAAATTGACTTGTTCCTTGAAGGGTGTCATAACTTCAAAATGGATTCTTGTATAAGATGCATCGACCACCATCGATAGTCATTGCAGGATCTAAGCAAAGTTTTCCATTCTCTCATTCCTTTGTCCCACGAGGGATTCCTTGAGAAACATCTTGAAAGGATCTCTTGCTCTATCATATCTCTTTTCTTCTGCCATGGGAGGTCACTTAGGCTAGCGAGATTGGTCATCCCCAAGCGAAATTGGCTCGAAACCCAACTCTCTATACGTTGACCTTGTCGGGGACATGCACCGAGAAATAACAAAGAACAGACTGCTTTGATACCACTAATCCAGATTATATTGAGAACGAAATGAGATAAAAACAAAAATATAGTAGAGAACCCAAAAATACAGTGAAACCCAACTTCTATTAATGAATAACAGAATATTGTAGAACACATACTTACTATAAATGGTGGTAGATTATCTCTTAAGAGAAAGAGATATCGGCTACGCTCATTCACAATAAACATTACATCACACTCCATTGCATGCTCAAAGGACCTCCTTCACCTTGATTCTATATGAGAGAGTGAGAGGAGAATAATTCTCATGATGCGTGTGGGATAAATTGGTCTAAGCTTACAAAATTCCATAGGTATATAAAACACTAGGACTTCCCAGTAGGTCAGCCATCCCAGTATTACTCTATCCTAAGCACACTCAACTGCAGAGTTCTAATGGGATCTGATGCATTAACTTTGTAGACATGTACATATGATTGTTTTAATTAAAAAATGGAGATGACATTACATTACATTCCCCGTCAAAAGGGTGAATACCATGGTTTATCAAAACCATAGGCTCGAAAATGTTGATTCAGTGCAAAAGGTGGATGGCCACTGAGATCCACCTGGATCAATATTCAATATACAAGATGATATTAGATGATCCTAAGAGATTAAACATAATCAGTGGATGACTTCAAATCAAATGAGAACAAATGCTTTAGACCATACAACTCGGTCTTGGTTTATGAAAATCCATCCATAGTGTTGAGAAAATTTGATTATTTTCTGTTGTAACGTACACGTTATGTATTCCTTTTTCTT
Organism: Picea engelmannii; assembly: GCA_009831015.1. NCBI lineage: Eukaryota > Viridiplantae > Streptophyta > Pinopsida > Pinales > Pinaceae > Picea > Picea engelmannii. The sequence continues at coordinate 1,206 of WSFP011488502.1, forward strand.
TCTTTTATTTTATAAGGTTGGTCAAGCTCCAACTATTGTAATAGTACTTAAGACAATACATGATTTGATCACTTTTTTCATCAATTGAAATTTCTACATGGTAGAAGAGAATAATTGTAGCTTTTAAAATTGTGAATGAAAGAGGAGGTTTTTCCCCTTTCCTCCCGAGTGGGGATCGAACGACATGCCTATCCATTGGAGAGAGAAAAGGAAGTAGGCCCTTGGAACCTATCCAAGCCCATAGTAGTTCCCTTTATCCTTTGAAGTTGAATCACAAACTCAAAAATGTTGATTCAGTGGAAAAGGTGGATGGCCACTGAGATCCACCTGGATCAATATTCAATATACAAGATGATGTTAGATGATCCTAAGACTAGGTCTCCTTGGTGTGTGTGTGTGTGTGTAGAGAGATAGTACAATTATAATGAAGGGTTTTGGCCTACTTACAAATATAACACTAGAAATGTAATAATTCAATGTCTAGGGCTTAATAAGGGGTTTTATACTTAACATGGGGCTTTGTATAGGGCTTAACAAAAATTGCCTAGAGGTCCATCCATGGCACTGGTCTTTAGGCACAATTGACCAATGAAAAATATCTCCCTCGAGAATACATTGTGGATTGGATTCGCAAGCCCCAAATGAAATTACAAAATGTCTCAATTATTTGGAAAACAATTATGTCTACTTTCCCTCTAATTGGGAATTGGCTAATTTGGAAAGTTGGAGATGGAGATCAAGTACTCATCAAAATTGATCCCTAGATTGGTTGCAAAGAAAACCATCAACTCCCTACTCATCTCATTCGTGAGCTTCATAGGAATGGCCTCTACATGTTAAAAGAAATAGCCCACGAGAATTGAGTCACAAGGTAGCAAAGGTGGCTAACGTGGAGAAATATAAAGCTAAGAGAGGACAATGCTGACAAATGGAACTCCTACATAAAATCCCTCTAAGTTTCTTTTGTGATTGTCTTCGACCATGAAGACGAACTCATCTAGTTAAATCGAGCAAGTAATTATGAACCAAAGATTGGATATAAAGCGCTAGCCCAAGAGAACATAGATGAGATGAGTTGCAAATATAGTGGGGGAGATATTATGGAAACTCAAATGTCCAACAAAAGCAAAATATTTCACATGGATTCTTTTAAACAATAAGGCTCTTACCTAGGAAAATCTTCAACAACGAAGTTTTGAAGGTCCATGAAGATGTTTCCTCTGCAGGTAAGAAATTGAAAATAATTCCTATCTCATCCTTTTTTGCAATTTCACTTTGGAAGTGTGGAAATAAATGGATAGAGATATAGGGTTGTCCGATTCCTGGAAAGACAACAATATTAAAGAAGCCCTCAAATCCTATCTCTCCAACCATTCAACCTCCAACTTTAAAGCTCTTCCACTCACCATTGCTTCAGGGATTTGGATAGATAGGAACCAATTTTTGTTTGAAGATAGAGAAACTCTTCATCTAAAAAGTGCCCTGCAAAGTATAAATATGCTCTTTGCCTTCCTGCTGACTTCCCAGTGACATTCGACTATAAGGACCTTATCATACCTCGTTATTAGGGACATGCCATGGGCATTTTTTGATGGAGCTTCCCAAAGAGACCTGCCCCATGGGGGTGTAGGGGGAGTTATTTACTTTTTAAATGATCATTACATATCCTTCTCAACAAGTATCGGAAGTGAAACCAATAATTTTTGTGAGCTAATGCCTCTTAAGCTAACTTTGTACTTGTCTCGAGAAAATAACATCTCACATTTGCACATTTATGGTGATTATGTGTTGGTCATCCAATGGATGAAAGTGTAAATTTTCTTTAAACCAAGCATAATAACCAGTTAAATGTCACTTATAACATATTTCATTAGGTTATTTTTCTCAACAAATAATTATGCACAACATAATATTAAACCAGGAACATAACATTAGAAGAAAACAACAATCACATCACATCTACACAAATATTTTTGGACAACAGTCCCTCGAAAAACCCCGAAGGGAAAAACGATGCAGCAAATTTGGAGATTTTTATTATTCAACGGGAAAATAGAGATATGCTTACATTAAATCATCCCCAATAAAATACTAAGCAAAACCTCAGTGTAAAGCTTCCAAGATAAAGTACGACCCCTCTTTCAACCTCTAGAAATCCCAACGCTACAACAAAACCCTGCACAAGTGCCTCTGTATAAATTGTATGGCTCCTGCATGAACTTCATGTCACCCTTGACGACTCCTCTATTAGCTAAAGGATTTTGCCTTTGCTTGACCCTGGAAGTGAGTTGATCTATAGATAGAAGTCCTCCTCTTTCTCCCTGCAAAACTCTCTTCTCACAAATCCTAGATCGATGCTCCTCTAATCGATTTCTCAATGATCTAATGTGCCCCCCTTAGCAAGTGAAAACCCCAATCTCTTAAGGATGGAGGGTTGAGATTAATTCTCCCTCACTCTCCAAGATGGATGGCTAAGATTAAAACATCCATCACTTAAATTATTTTTCACTTTAACCTTAGAAAAGGTGCTCAATAAAGTGAACTGAAGAATATAATACATCAACAGTCCTTTTCCTTAGTTGGACTTTAGGAAAAGTTTAATTTAATCGACTTGACTAATGTTTCATTGTCCCCCACCATGCTTGGACACTGCAATGTGTTGGAGACCTTCTTTGCTACATTCTCAACACTCCCTCTTAGTGAGGAAGGGATTTTTCCTCAACCCCATCTGATCTCTTAAATTTTCAAACTTTTGTTTGCTCGGTGCCTTGGTGAAAATATTTACCATTTTCTCATCAATCTATATGTAATCAAGCATCATGGCTCCTCTCTATACACAATCCTAGATGAAGTGATACCCGATATCGATGTGCTTGCTACGATCATGAAACATAGGATTCTAAGAGAGCTTGATGGGACATTGATTGTCGCAGTGAATCACGGTAGCTTCTAGATCCCACCTGAACAATCCCAAGAGTAGCTTCCTCATCCACAGTGCCTCACATGTTGCCAAGCTAGCAAGCATGTACTCTTCCTTAGACAATCTTAATGCCACTGATCTTTGCTTCCTTTTGAACCAGGAAATGATGCTCGATCCAATGTTGAAACAACATCCTGAAGTACTCTTCCTGTCCTCTGCACACCCTGCCCAATCAAAATCTGTAAAGCCTACTAACTTCACTCCAACACTACGCTCATATAATAATCCATAATCCATTGCACCTCTAAGGTAGTGAATCACATGCTTCACAACAATCTAATGAACTCTCCAAGTATCCACCATGAACTGACTCAAAGAGTATACTACAAAGTTGATATTTGGTCGAGTGTTAACCAAATACATGAGCGATCCAATCAACTGACGATATATAGTGGGGTTTATTGTCTTTGAATCTAGAGGCGTGGACATAGGCCTACAATTTATCATCCTGAACCTACACAAGATATCCACTATATACTTCCCCTGTCCCAAGAAGAAGTGCCCATCCTGTTGTCAGACCTCCAGACCAAGGAAGTAATGTAATAACCCAAGGTCTTTCATCTCAAACTCAACCACAAGATTTGTTTTGTAGAATCTTATCAGTTGCTCGTCCTCTGTCAAAAATAGGTCATCTACGTACAACACCGGTATGAGAGGTGCCTCCCCTGCAAGAAAATATAGGTTTGGGTCTGCCTCGCTCCACTGGAAACCCATCTCTCTCAAGTAGTTGTCAATCCTGGAGTACCAAGCCCGAGGTGCTTGCTTCAGCCCATATAAGACTCACCTCAATCTGTAAACATGTGTCTCTCTGTAACTGACCTCAAACCCCTATGGTTGCTCGACATATACTTCCTCCTCAACAACTCCATTGAGGAAAGCGGTCTTTATGTCCATCCAGCGAACACACCAGACCACCTCTACTCCTAAAGAAATAACAATCATGATCGATGTATATCTGGCCACCGGGGTGAAAGTCTCCTCATAGTCGACTCCCTATCGCTGTGAAAACCCCTTGGCCATGAAGCGCACTTTGTACTTGTCCACGCTTCCATCTGTTGCATTCTTGACTTTGTAGATCCACTTGGATCCAAACACCTTCTTCCCTTTTGGCCCGGGCACCACTCCCATCCATCAATTTTCATGATGGATGTATACTCCTCCATCGTGGCCTCTTGCCACACTCTATGTTGTGCATCCTGCTCATAAGTGGAAGGCTTTGCATCAATAAGTTGTGTCATTAATGCCATGTACCCAAGTCTCTCTGGTGGCTTACTTCGTCTGAAGTCTCTCCCTGGAAACCTTGCCAGTCTAGAATCACTAATTGTGGACTTATACAACTTAGGCTATGGCCTAGTATCCTGCTACTATGGAACTACATCATGTTGGTCCTCCTCATTGTCATCTCGCTCCTGATGATCTTGTCCAAAATTCTCCCTCTCAACACATGTACCTTTACCAATACCCTGTGTCTAACTCTGTGTTCCTATGCTTTGACCTTGTGCCTCCTCAATTTTGACTCCTTAATCTTGTTCATGTTGGTCCTGCGCTGACAAGTCTCTAGAGCTCCTTAATGCACACTCCTCCTCGAATTGTAAATCCCTACACGCTATGGACTTATACAACTTAGGCTATGGCCTAGTATCCTGCTACTATGGAACTACATCATGTTGTTCCTCCTCATTATCATCTTGCTCTTGATGATCTTATCCAACATTCTACCTCTCAACACATGTACCTGTACCAATACCCTGTGTCTAACTCTGTGATCCTATGATTTGACCCTGTGCCTCCTTAATCTTGACTCTTGAATCTTCTTCATGTTGGTCCTGCACTGACAAGTCTCTAGACCTCCTTAATGCACACTCCTCCTCGAACTGTACATCCCTACACACTATGATCTTCCTGTGTATTGGCACAAATATCTTGTAGGCTTTGGAAGCCTCGATATATCCAATAAGTAACCCCTTATCTGTTGTGGGTTCCAACTTTGTCCTCTTCTTTGAAGGGACATGACAATAACATATGTTGGCCCAGATGCGAAGATGACTCACATTCGGTTTGGTACCTGTAAATACCTCATCGGGTGTCAAATTCCCCACAACTGTGTGGGGACTCCTATTATGTATGTATACAACAATGCGACTAGCCTCAGCCCATAAAAATAATGGCAAACCCTGATCATGTGTCATCGCCCATGTTGCTCCAACTATAGTCATGTTCTTCCTCTCATCCACTCCATTTTGCTGAGGATTGTAAGGAACCGTGAGTTCCTTCTTGATCCCACTACCACACAATAATCCAAAAACTCCTTGGAGGTTTACTCACCCTCATTGTTAGATCTTAAAACCTGAATCTTCCTGCCAGTCTGGTTCTCTACTAGAGCCTTGAACTCCTGGAACCTGTCGAAGACCTCATCCTTGGTCTTCAGGAAGTAAATCCATGTTTTCCTGGAGTAGTCATCAATAATCGAAACAAAATATTTGAAGCCACTCATTGATGCCACACTCATTGGACCACATATGTCTGAATGAATCAAATCCAAGACTCCCTTGGACCTGTGCTCACTTGGTGGAAATGGTCTCCGAGCATACTTTCCCATTGCACAACCCTTACAAGGGTCATGCCTCTCTGTTGTGAACTTAGGCAATCATGTGACTACCTGTCTCAAGTGCCCCAGCGCACCAAAGTGTAAATGTGTCATCCTCTTGTGCCACAATTCACTCATGTTTGTGGTTGTACTGACCAATTCTCTTCCTGGTTGAAACTGTTGTTTGTACACCTTCTCTTCTCGAACCCCAATCATCATGTCCATCTTCTCGCTTGACCCTGTTGGCTTGACAAACACCCTTCCCTTATGGAAAGTGAACTCATACCCTTTATCCTCTGGAGTAGAGACTAAGATGAGGTTCTTTGTCAACCCCATAACATATAGTACATAATCTAACCAGAGTGGTTTACCCGACTCCATCTGAAACGAAATGGTGCCAACCCCTTGCACCTTGTAGTGCCTATCATGTCCGAGCACTATAACCAGATTCACGCCTCCCTCCCGTGGCCTAGTGAAAAACTCCTTGTGCCCTGTCATATGAGAAGATGCTCCGCTATCAACAAACCACATGTCTGAGACTGTTGCGCTAGACATACATGCTATGAAGAAAAAATCCTCCTCGAAGCTTTGGAAAACTCATCCACTGTTGTAGAACCTGCCATCTGTGGTTGGTTCTTCTTCTTCTTCTTCAGACACTGTGAGGCAAAGTGTCCCATCTTGTGACATTGGAAACATTTGACTTTTAAGAAGTCAACATTCTTCTTTCCACCTTTATTCTTCTTCTCCTTGCCCTTGCCATTACTTGCAAGAGCCAACCCTTCTTTGTCAACAATGTTTGGTGAAGATGATGATCCTGACTAACCAAGTCTAATCTCCTCTTGCACAAAATCATCCCATAAGCACTGCCATTCAGGGAGCTTCTCTCGAGCTACAACTCAACGGACAAATACGTCCTATGAATTTGAAAATACGCTCAATGCTACACACACTAGCTCAACATCCTTTGTCTTCTCGCCTATTGCAATGAGCTCATCCCTGATCTGCATCAATCTAGTAAGGTATGGAACCACACCCTCGCCCTTAGCCATCTTAGAGATACGTAATCTCTCATGCAACACCATTACCTTGTTCTCATTCTTTGGTTGGTAGAGGTCTCTCAATGCTTTCCACATATCCTTTGCGGTATTCTTTCTCGAGAGATGTGGGATCACATGATCTTTAATCCCATCAAGAATTAGGCTCTTTGCTTTAGCCTCACCCTTCTTCCAGATAGCTAGTTGATTTGCATTTGTAGGAGCAGTTGCAGTCTCTAGTGTACGTTCAAGCAAATCATTGACATCCAACACCATAGTCATTCTTTCTTTCCAGGTGGGGTAGTTATGAGCCCCCTGTAGACAATCCTCAACCCTCAAACTCATGGCCATTTCTGAAAGTGTTGTTGTTCATGTTCAAATCCTCACGACTCAACCCCTTATGTTGTCTTAATCTAGCGTTGCTTTGATTTTGTGCCTTATATCTCAATGATCTACTTGTGATATTGCTTCTTCCATAGTCTTGCTCTTATACCATGTGAATTTTCTTTAAACCCAGCAAAATAATCAGTTAAATTTCACTTATAACAAACTTCGCAAGTGTTGATGCCTAAAAAGCGCAACATGAGCTCCCTGCCTTCAAATAAGTTGCAATGCATTTATACGTACATATTATTAATATTAAATAGGTGGGACCCATCTAGAACAATAATAAACGGAAATGACTCCTCATGTTAAGATGTCAAAACTTCACTTATTTATTGCATTACAAGAATAATTACACAATTGGAAATAAAAGGAAAACTCTGGTTCTAATTGCAATTTATGGAAGATTGGTTTATGATTTGATTTGAAAAGAAATGTTTATGTCACTAGACATTCTTGCCCTTGCTACATCTAGACTATGATACTAAGTGTGAATTATACACAAACTTATGTTTGGACAATGGATCACCATATGGTATGGATCTTTGGTAGATTGTAGGTATTGTGGATCCTTGAGGTGGTTTTGGACCTAACATTTTTTATATTAGAAGTTTGTATAGTTACCATGTCAAAACATTGGATATATGTGTAAAGTGTTGATGGAAGTTGGTGTGCTTCGTTATGCTATGGTTTATGACATTTAATATTGGGAGATGGGAAGCGACCTACATGTATTGCACATCGTTCTTACCCTATCTCGGGGACACCACCTTCACTATGTTTTGGTATTCGTTGTGGGCGCTCTGGTAAACAGAAACTCCACCATTTTTCGGCCTCGAAGAAGTTGTGTCTCATGGTTTCTTTAGCTATACTCTTACAGGTATGAAGCTTTTATCTCTTCATTCATTAAATAAAAACTATGCTCGAGTTAAAATCATTTTGTTGGCTCTAGGACTTTGCATGTGAAATGTATTTGTTTTCCAAAGTTATAACATTTCGATTTGGAGTTTTCCTTGTTTTTTTTCTTTTGGGCATTGGAGCAACTCAAACATAACTATAGTTCAACTATGTGTTTGGGTTAGGGTATGAATTATGTTGTGCCTGGAGAAAACGTTGTATTTATACTGTTGATAAAAATATGGTATATTGCTTGCATTTTGGCTGTGCAAAATGCGATGTATTTGCTTTATTGTTGGCATAAAATTGATCTGAACCCGAATTATTGTTTGGCGCTCTACTCTATCAGATTATTTGGATTAGTTACGTTTGGAACAAACGTTGACAATTGAACTGTTGGAAAAGGTTTTTACAACAATTCAATTCGTGTTTGCTAGGACTCTATGACTAATTTCTAAATTGTTCTCCTTTTCTATAAAAGAAAAGGGCAATGAAGGGTTCTTATATTACCCTAGCCAGACCCAGATCTTGGAAAATTTGTATGTGGTAAATGTTGTCACTTTGGAAATTTGCCATGAAACTTTTTGAAGGAATTATTATCACCATGCTTATGGGTGCACTGTAAATCTCACACCTACTTTGTTTTGGTTCAAGCCTTGTTTCCCATTAAATTCGAACATGTAAATAAATCGAAGTCTTGTTTCTTATAATCATAACGTTGATTCAAAAAATAAAAAGCGTGGGTTGGTTGTGTTATTTATCCACCACGAATTTGGTCAACTTTTGAAGTTGATATAAGTTGTTGATTATTAAACCCACACTGGGGTTTTCAAGCCATTTTGGTTTCACTGACAATGATTTGAAGTTGTAGCAAAATTTTTGATACACCGTCGAAGGGTCATTGTGTTTCCATTTAGTCTTTCATGTCGATTTAAGATATTTTTAGTTATGATTATTGTCAAGCCAAAATGTTGGGTTATTTGTCTCTTACATATCGCTTTACCATTTTATGATTATTGTCAAGCCAAAATGCTTGGTTATTTCTCATCTCTTTTCCTCTACACACTTATGTATATCTTCGCTTCTTCTTCTTTTCTTTTTTTTTACAGTTGCACATGACATATAAAATCAACCTTAGTCCCTAGTACATATTACTTGTGGAGTAAGAGATTGTTTTGAATTAAAGGCTATCAACCTCGAGTAACACTCCCAACTATCTTGCCTTGGCCTAGCAAGATTTGAAAATGCCTGAGTAAGGTTCTTTATACCTTTTCCGCAACATTAATTTGGCAACCATACTAGGGAGATCTTCCATATCTCTCTGGTTGATTGTATCATGATTATCTCTGATTTTTCTATTTTGTCTGATTACTCTTTGACTACTTTTTCCATGACAATACCTGTTACGAGACAACCCAATCTTGGAAACGGTCTTGATGACCAAACTAGCATTACATTGACTTTATTCAACATTATTTTAGAAACTGCTAGTACTCCTGCCGAACTTGAACGCTCCTGGGAAGTAATTGAAAGGGACATAAATATTCGTGAATGTTGGGAAGCCAAGCAAAGGCATCCCATAAATCAATAGTAACCTCCCTTTTCCTACCTCTTTGGTCTTTCTTTTCATGTCCTCTAATACTCACATCTCTTGAAGGAGAAGAAGGTTGTCCCCTGAAGCTACCCCTATTTTTGAAATAGGAAGGAGGAAAATTGTCTTATCAACACAACAAAGTGCTCTTAGGTGAACCTTATATGATTCTGCCAGTTCACCTTTATCACCCATACCTATCACTTTCAACATGACATATGCGGGTAGAGGCAGTGGCACCCGAGGTGCCTCTTCCTCACAACCTTCTGCTTCATTAGTAATTGGTAGTATCTACAGTCATCAAGTCCTTATTCAATACACTACCAATCCTGCTAAAGTCATAAATAAATATGGACTTTTCCAATTCAAAGAAGATTCTACAACCACCCCATGGAACGTATATTCTCCCTTGAATCTTGCACCAGCCACTCACCCATTATCAAAATTCAAGGATCATTTACCTAGGTTTCTAGGATGTGGTATCGTTACTACAAACAAACACCTGGTAGCATTTTCTAATGCTTTTCATAATATAGGGGCTAACGATAACGACACTTGCATGCGTTTATTTGTTCATGCTCTCGAAGGGAAAGTTGCAACAATTGTTTTTTACTTCCCTCCCAAAATCTTTTCCACTTGGGAAGAATTGGTTTATTGGTTCAAATCCACTTATGGACAACCCAAGAGTCAAGCTGAGCAGTTAAGGGAATACAATAATATTGCCTATAAGGATGGTGAAACCATTAAATATTTTAACCTTCGCTTCACCAAATTATATAATAAAATCCCTGAACTAATTTGCCCTCAAAATCAGGCTGCTTTCATGCATTATTATAATGCATTAACTTCCCCTTATCGTCACAGACTTGAAGAGAAGGCTATTGACAATCTCGGTTCCATCCTTTAGACTTTCCTATAATATGAAGAGCAACTTGAAAGAATGAGTCTCCCCAAGGGAGACTTGGTTAAGAAAACAGACATGTATGCCCTCCTACAACTCGTGCAAGATATAAATAATAGGATGATATCCTACGAGCGAAAAGTAAATTCCTCTTCCTCTTCCCCCGGGGCTTCTTCTTCTTCCTTAATGCCTTTTAGGAATACTAATGAAAACACTTTTCAACCAAAGGTCATAATGGCTCCTAGTTGGTGTAACTTCTGCGAAAAAAATCATGAGTAGAGCACTTGCGAAGTTAAGAGAAATGTTAGGGATAAGATCTTTAGCAAAAGGCTCGATACCATGATGGTTGTTTTAGATTGGGTTGAACCAGAAGATGTTATGGTAATCATTACCAGGAATAAATCTTACACTGCCAAGGGAAACTATGACCTTCCCCGCACTTCTCTCACCCCAAGCTCATCTTCTCAAAGGGATGATACACAAGCTATCCGAACTTCAGATAATCAAGGAGTGTCTTCTCCTCTTCCCTCTTCTAAGTATAATATCCTTAATCAGTTGGCTAATATCAAAGTTGATGCTACTCTTTTGGACATGGTTGTCATCCCAGAACAATAGAAGCATCTTAAAAACTTTATGGAAGGTAAGATTCCTATCATATTTAATCTATTTGAAGAGTCAAAGGAAGAGGACTCAATTGTAAATAAGATAGGTGTAAACAATTTTAGGAAACCTGTAAAAAAAACCCCTTTCTATATCTCAGTAAAAAACATGGATAAAATAGCTCAATGTTGCCTAATTGATGGCGGGTTCAGTACAAGTGTGATGTCTAAAATTATCATGGAAGAGCTTGGATTATCTTGCACTAATGAAAATTCTACGAGCATGCTCTCTTATAACAGTATGCAACAATCAACTATAGGTGAAATCAAGGGTGTAACCTTAGTTCTGTGTGCACATACCAAGATAAGAACAACCCTCAACATCCAAGTAATTGATATGTTGGTGAGTAACTATTCAATTATTTTAGGAAGAGATTGGTAAGCCTTAATTGGTGGATACCTTTCATTTGATGGTACACATTTGTTCGCCCCTCAGAACGGGAAGAACTTTATAGTCCTCAAAGAAGGAAGGATTTCACCGTATATAGAGAGTGTTCCCCGACCTAATGTAAATTATCTCAAAGAAGATTTGGGAGTGTACTCTATCTTTGTTGATGAGGGTGACACAATGTTTGAACCAATTGATTTCGATGATGGCATGTGGCACATGCATTTCGATGGCTCGTGTTCAAATGAAGGTAATGGAGCTGGAATCATTCTATATTCTCCTATAGGTAAAATCCACAATTTCTCTTATAGGTTGGAATTTGCTTGCATAAACAATGTCACCAAGTTTGAGGCCTTATTGTTAGGCATCGAAAATGCATATAACCTTGGTGGTGGCCACCTTACAGTTTTTGGTGATTCTGAACTTGTTGTGAATCTAGTACGTAAAATTTACTCACCGAGCAATAAGTTACTTAAATGTTATACTCAAGTTGTTTGGATGTTGATTTCAAATCTGTTCTCCCTTAACATTACTCATGTTAAGAGGGAACTTAATTCAACGATTGATAGGTTAGTTTTTTTCACAACATCTCCTACCCGACAACTTTTACCTCAAAGACCTGATTGTACATTCCAATCTTTGTATCGCCCTCACATCCATGATAATGTAGAATCATGGCAGATTTTCTCGAGTGATGAAGGCATTTGCACATTCATACAAAATAAACCATTTAAGCCCAAAGAAATAATCTCTATTGAAGATGAAAAATTTCCTAAAGGCTTGACTCCTCTCGAAAGTTCATTTTTATCAAGTGATGTAGGCAACAAAGAAACACATAAGGAAGAGGAGTTGAATAGGAAAGTTGGTAATACCATTTCCTTGAATATTGGGACATCCGAATCTCCAAAGATCATTAAATTAGGTGCCCAATGTTTTGATGAAGAGAAAGCGAAATTCATAGAATTACTCTGTGAATTTCAAGATGTTTTTGCATGGTCATACGAGGATCTTCATGGTTATGATCCTGCTCTCATACAACATGCCATTCCTATCAAGGAATGGGTAAAACTAGTTAGGCAAAAACAAAGACTTGTCAACCCTGCACTCGAAGCCACCATTAGAAAGGAAATGGAAAAAATGTTGAAAGCTAATACAATCTTTCCAATTAAGTATTCCGACTGGGTTTCAAATCTAGTCCCTGTTCAAAAAACTACCGACCATATCAGATTACGTGTCAACTTTCGCGCATTGAATAGAGAAAGTATCAAAGACCATTTTCCACTTCCCAATATGGAAATGATTCTACAACAGGTTGCAGGGTCTCAAATGATGTCCTTACTTGACGGTTTTCCTGGGTATAATCAAATCAAGGTAAAAACGACTGATAGGTATAAAACCATGTTTACCACACGATGGGGCACATTCGCTTATGAATTCATGCCTTTCGGTTTATCTAATGCAGGTGTCACCTTTCAAAGAGCTATGCAGATAGCTTTTGACGATCTAATCGGTAAGATTATCCAAGTTTATCTTGATGATTTGACTGTTTATTCTAAAAACCGGTTGGATCATTTTGGTCAACTTAGAAAAGTTCTCATGCACTGAAGAAAATTTGGCATTTCTTTAAATCCTTCCAAATCTATTTTCGGTGTCAAAAAGGGAAAGATCCTCAGTCATATCATTTCTAATTAAGGGATAAGCATAGATCCCGAGAGGATTACCATCATTCTAAACCTCCCTTCTCCCACCTCCAAGAAAGAAGTTCAAGCTTTCATGGGCATTATTAATTTCACACATAGATTTGTTCCTAATTTTGTTGTCATGGTTAAACCAATCCATAATCTTATAAAGCAAGATCATTCTTTTTATTGGACAGATGATGTCGAGAATGCTTTCCTTAGGATTAAGAAAACAATTAGCCATGCACCGGTTATGGTGAAACCAGATTTTGAGAAAGATTTTATCATATATATCAATGCCACCGAGGAAGAAATTTATGTTATCCTCTTACAAAGTGATGACCAAAACAATGAAAAACCTGTAGATTACATGAGTCAAAGTTTATTATATGATGAGGTCAAATATTCTTGTATTGAGAAACATGTTTTTGCTCTTGTCAAGGATATTGAAAAAAAATTCCATTTTATTTTGGGCAAACATACGCAAGTAAAAGTCCCTTTGCCTGCTGTCAAGTTTCTACTTTCGCAAACATATCTTTCAGGAAAACTTTCACATTGGCTTGCCAAAATTCAGGAGCATGATTTGACAACCATGACTTCAAAGACAATCAAGGGACGAAACCTAGCTCTTCACTTAGCTCAGCACCCTAAACCAAGTGAAGAACTAGACGATCAAGATAATCCTCTTTCAATGCCATTTTATATTGAAAATCAAAACCTCTCTATATCTGAGCATCCTTGGTATAAGAATATAGTGTATTATTTGCAGTATCAAAGGTGCCTAGACAACTTAGATCCTCATAAAAGAAGGAGACTTTGCCTTGAAGCTTCTAAGTATATCATCTTAGGGGACTCCTTGTTT
>WSFP011488503.1:0-15166 GCA_009831015.1 Picea engelmannii
GATGTGGGATTTTAATTTCTCCCATAACTTTTCCTTATGTGTGACCTCATGACATTAAGGTTTGTAATCCTATTTTAATCCCACAACTTTGGGTTGCAATATTACACCCCTCTAGAAAGTTATGTTTGTGATAATTTTACATTGTTGAGTGTAAAAGCCTTGCATTTTGTTTAAGAAGCACTTTATTTTTTATGAAGACAAGAAAAAAGAGCACGTGTTTAGGAATCAAGTTGACTAAGGAAAGAAATTAACATGTATAAACACCTAATTCATCATTAATTTGTTGACCTAATTCATTAGTTTGCAGAATATTTACTAGTTCAACTAGTCGTAAATTATTAACCATTTTTACTAGTATATTTAGTTTAGTTATAAAGCATTGGATTGTTGGAATTATTGTCATTGATGTTAAAGGATTAATGTTGTCATTAATTTCATATTACAACATTAAAATACACACATCATTTCCAATATTGATTTATATATATAGGTCTACAAGTATATTAAAAAGGAGGTGCATGTGAAAAAGTAAAAAGTGAAATGGTGGTTTCAAACCCATGGGGTTGGGGTATTTTCCTATGGTATTTGGGCTATATGCCATAGTATTGGGAATTAATTATTTAATGAATGGACATGTCCCTTCATGAAGGATTATGAAAAAGTACAAAAAGAGAAAGCATTAAGAGAAAGTGTGTGTGTGTGTGAAAAATGGATTAGCAAAGATTTAATTGTGAAATCATCTTCAAGTCATCTTGGCATTTTCCTGATATTTTTTTTCTAGGATATTCCAGACCTTGAAATTTGGAACAGACGGAGGAGAGATATTGGTGTACATGTGGTACAAATTTCAGATGTTGGTTCACTATACTTTCGGAGATATGCCTTGTGGAAGCTAGGATTCTTGAATGCTCCTGAAATGAGTTTCAAACAAGTTATCTTGCAAATTTCACTATAACTTATTTTTGGGGATGTTTCAGACCTTGAAACTTTGCAAAGATAGAGGAAGGATTTTTTTGTACATGTTGTACAAATTTCAAATCATTTTTCACTATACTTTCATAATTATTCCCTATGGAAGTTAGGATTTCTAAATGCTCCTGAAATCAGTTTCAAGCAGGTCAGCTTGAAACTTTCACTATAACTTATTTTTCGGGATGTTTCAATCCTTGAAAATTTACAGAGAAAAAGGAGAGATCTTGTTGAACATGTGGTACAAATTTCAAATGTTTGTTCGCTATACTTTCAGAGATATGCATTGTGGAAGTTGGGGTTCATGAATGCTCCTGAAATCAATTGCAAACAAGTCAGCTTGGCATTTTCACTATATCTTCTTTTCTAGGACTCTTCAAACTGTGAAAACTTTAGAGAAGAGAGGATAAATACAAAAGTACCTCAGGTAAAAATTTCATAATCGGATTTGCAAAATTGGATATGTGGCATGTTGTACAAGTTCATTCTTGGAAAGACACCCAAAACAACAAGGTTTGAGAAAGTTACCATTTGGAAAGTAAAATTTTGGTTAGACCTGGTAAAGGAAAAATTGGTGAGAAAAATCGGTGAAGGTAGAAGCAGTGAGTAGACCTAGTGAAGGCAGAAGCGGCATGCAGAATTGGTGAAGGCAGAAATATCAAGCAAACATGGTGAAGGTTGGTGCAACTCACATAAAGAGATTGATGTCTCTTGCTAAGTTGGTGCTTAGCAGTAAGATTGGTGTCTACAAAGATTTGTAAGAGTAGGTTGGTGCCTACCAATATTTGTACCAGTGGGGATTGGTGTTTCCAATAGGTTGGTGCCTAAAAATATTTGTAACAGTAGATTGGTTCCTACAAACAATTATAAGGAGAAGTTTTGTGGTTTTCTCCCGAAAGAGTTTCCACGTAAATCTTGTGTTACATGTTCTACAATGTGATTGTTTTCTTATGGTTGATGAATGTTTGAAAACAAAATATCTTATATTAATTCACCCATGCCCCTCAGTATAATTGTGTGCTCAACATGGATGACTAGTATAATCCTAGTCCTTTATAACAAGATTGTGTGTGTGTGTGTGTTAGTTTCATATTCATTATATTTATTTCTAATTTAGTAGTTTCATATTCATTTTATTTTTGTTATTCATTATTATGCAACATAAATTTATATAATGTGAATAATCTATTAAATTTCATGAATTTCTACAATGTCATTGTAAAATTATATTCATGCCCATCAAACAAATATATAAAATTATACTTTAACAATGAATATAATTGCCATACATGTGAATGATAAAGCTAAGTTATAAACATGTAAACTTGCATTAAACAATGTTATACTAAAGTCAAGTGTTATATATGTGAATGGGGAAGAGATTAAATTATAGACATGTAAACTTGCATAAATGGTACTATACATAAAATCAAGTGCAAACATATAATCTGAACAAGTATGTGAGTGTGTATGTGTAGAGAGAGGGGGGGTACATTGAGTTTCCTCCAACTAATCCATTAGTACATAAGCATTGTTTCCATAAACTCAATAATATTAAGCACTATAGTCTCCAGCTAGACAAGCACAAGAAGAACATCTATATCTTTTCCAAACATTTCAAAGGCCATCATGTGAAAAATCCTTCATTTTCTTTCAAACATTTACATCCATTTATTTTATCTTCATATGACATATGGATGTTACCTGTGACCTTCTTAATATTGGCATTACCATCTTTGGGACTTAGTACACTCTAAGGATTATATAAAGTGAGTGAATTTGTGAACACCAACAACAACATTGTTATATGGATCTAACACTTTCGCTTTATCCCCTTCTTAGAGCTCATGTCATTTTTGCAATATTAGACACTATAAAAAAACAAAAAATATACATAAATGTTAGAAATAAGTTACTACAATTATATTCTAAATGTATATAGTATTAAAGTAAAATTGAATGCACTCACCAAGTCCATATTTTTAACTATTAATTGCCAAAAAAAAATGTTGTTTTCAATGAGCTTTGGCTCAACAAGTAAACTTGATCTCAATAGACCATTGAGAAAAGAAATTACCTTACTTTCAATAGCAATATACATTAAATGTTCCATATCCCACTCTTTCTGATGTGCTATAAATTTTGCATGTGTTGTTTTTTCTCCCAAATCCATTCCAATAGAAACTCATATCTACAGATTTGAGGGAGGCCTTTTTTCTTGCACTAAAGTATGAATCTATGTCTTTTGTGTTGTGCTAATTTCCTACATTAAGATAAAATTCAATTGATGGGATCTAAAGAATCACTTTAAGACATAATGAATCGAGACTAATTAAAATCTTGAAAATTTACATAATGTAGTGCAACTATCCCCTACCAAAGTAATTTGACTTTTTAGTGTGCATAACCTTGCTAGTTGGTTGTCAATTAGGTCTAGCCCAAGTGGTTGTGGGATGGAATGCTATTCTCCCCACCCACATTCTATTCTCATAAGTAACATATTTAAAGATGTTATTTAGATATTCTCCCCACTCACATTCTATTCTCATAAGTAACATCTTTAAAGATGTTATTTAGATTGCTTGAAAATATATTGTTCCAAAAACATAAAATAAAGTGGGTTAAAAAAAAGAAAAAATATAATTTATTTTTACCAAGGCAAATAATTTATTAAATTAATACCAAGCTTATTTTTTAATAAATTGACATTTATTACCAATCAATATGGGTCATAGATTAATGACTTACTCTATGCAGTTAATCCCGAAAATGATATCTAATATGTTACACTGTGGAAGCCCCTCTATGCTTAAATAATAAGAGTGAAGGGAGCTCTAAATGGATAGTTCATAAGGCACAATACTTGCTAACGTTTTGTAAATGGGCTTGCAAGCTAAGTGGGCTTGATTGTGGGGAAAACTCCACAGTTAAGCGCGTTTGAGCCAGAGGCGTCTTGGGATGGGTGACCACTTGGGAAGTCCTGGTTACCAGGTGCAAGCCCCGGAAGTGATGATTGATGCTATGCGATTCATTTTGTTGGTTTCAATCCCACTTCTTCACCCCTGTGAGCATCACCTGATGCAATGAGTGCTAAGTGGACTATTCAAATCATGAGAATTATTGGTCAGTTGTGACTAATGGGTCATAGATTAATGACTTACTCTACGCAGTTAATCCCGAAAATGATATCTAAAATACATATGCTTACCAACAAATATAATTAAATACTTTTGTTTTTTGTTTTTCTATATATTTAAATACTTTTGTTTTTTTGTTTTTCTATATATTTAAATATTTAAATATTTAAATACACCATTTAAATAAAAGTTTTAAGGATTTCATACATGTTTCCTTTAGCATTTTTATGTTTTTTCGTAAGTTTTAAGTTCGAAACCTTATTTGGACTCATATCGAGGCAAACTTAGGCAAACTTAGGAAATGAGACACTAAAAACTTAGTAAACCAAATATTCAGGAAGCAAGATGAATTAATGCTAACTTTCAAGTTAGCATTAATTTCAAACATAAATGCCATAAAACATAGTCCATATCAGTTTTGGATACTCCATAACCCGTTTTGGTGTTTCCATTGAGTTGTCAATTGCCCTCCACTTCCACCTCCACCTGGTCACTTGCCAAGTAGTCATTTGCATTCTTACACCTGAATCCTTAATAGAATCAGTGGACGGGGATTGTCCCTTGAAACTATTAGATAGATGGGGATTGTCCCTTGAACTATTAGATAGATCCACTATCATGGAGGCATTCCCACGCAGTCCCAGTTCAGTCTCTCCACCAGATCCAGATCGATTATCTCCCCCATTGTTCGTAAAATAGGAGCACAATTCACACACAGGGTGGCATGAACCGCATGAACCTTTTGAACCAAGAATTTTTTTGGCGTGTGCTCTGGCTGCAGTTACTTCCCTAAGTGCAATTACTTCCCTAAGTCTATGTTGGCCAAACTCCCTTTGTTTTTGACCTCCCTCTTGGTTGCAGATGATAAGCTTGTTGCTATGCATGATGATAGACTCTTGGATAACATGACCTTCCAGGACGAGCTTACTACAGAAGTCGATAGAAACTGCAACAACGGAAGAAGAAAGTCACTTTGTAACAATGAAGGTCTCAATGGCATAATCTACTCATACTCATACTTTGACCAGTTGAAGTTGAATACTAGTGGTGATGGCTACACAGACTACATAGTTCAGTTCAACTTGAATATATCATATATTAGTGAGTTTCAATGTCACTGGTTATTGTTATTGTATCCATATATAAAATTTTATAATCTATTATATACTGGAATTGTTATGACAACCTATTCACCATAGTGTCTAAATATTTTAAAATATAAAATTCCTAACCCTTTTTCAAAAGCAAAATCCATGGCATACCTTAGAAAATGCTAGTGTCGCTCTTGTCTTTCCCATGGCACTGCCCTCTTGTCTTTCCCATGGCACTGGCCTCTGCACCTAGGTAATAACCTTTGCTTGGGAATCCTTGATCCTGGCCATCAGTCTACAACCTCCCCAGCTAATTATACTTCCAAGTTGATTGGTGACTGCTTCCTCTAACACCCACACCCTGAAATCAATCAACCAAGGGAAATCCCAACTATTGTCGAGTAAACAGCCTAAATAAAGTGGCATAGTTGTCGCCTCTCTATAATACATCTCACTTCAACAGTCTAGCTTCTCACTCAAGTCGACAGTCTACAGCTCGGGGCAACAGGTTTTAGCGTTCCATAGTTGTTGCTTATCCCTCAGATAGATATATATCTCCAAGAGTCTTTATTTTCACTCATCCAGGTAAGGACAATATTGTGCTGAAAGGAGGAAAATGTTCGATCATCCAAGAAATCCATCGATGTACCCCAAAAAAATCCATCGATGTATCCCAAAAAGACACGATTTGCAAAGTCTCCTTCTTTCTCTCCAATCCATCAAGCAGAACTGGGCGTCTGGCAGAAGTAAGTTTACAACAAGTGATGTTGCTTCTTGTACTCTTGGTTCTGAGTTATAAAAGTAAATTGAATTTGCCTTTACTTCTTTCATTGATGCTTGCGAGGTAATGGATTTACCTCTGATGATGGGTTTAAGTAAGCAAGGTAAACGTTAGGATCTATTACTAGGACTGGAGAAGCTTCAACAAGTGCTTCTTCAACGGACTCTACATCTGGACCTGGGCCTAGAGTTGCTCCTGCTCTTGGAACTGCTTCATATACAGCGGAGAGACTGAATAAACCACATCAACTTCTAGATCTACTGCAGAATCAACAATCGTTCCTCTACTTCCTGTTGTTGGTCCTGGAACTGGCTCTGTTGCTGCTGGAACTACTGAATCAGTTGTTGCATCTCCTGAATCAACTGTTGTTTTGTGCACGGTGATTGTGGTGGGCATGTGCCTGGAAACCGTAACCTCCAAGCTTGGTGGAATATGAGAAAAAATAGATGTACATATGCATGTGCCTACATGTGCCTATATTGCATGATGTCCCCTCTCATGCAAATGACAGATGGACAGTAAGGATAGAAAAAAGTCATGGACTCTGACAGAAAGAGTAAAGTCATAAAATACTCTATATTACGTGGAGGTTGATACATCGTTGGAGCTATGACAGAAGACTAAAGTTACAACATACTGCTTGACACATTTTTCAAAATAATACTATTTCCATAGAAGAAACCGATAAGGGAAAACAAATTTGCAAAGGCATAACCACATCTAGTTAGGACATTAATTCGATTTACACTTGTTAAGAATTTGGTGATCGGGATATTTTGCAACTTTGTAATTGATCCAATGATCTTGGATGTTCGAGATCTTTTATAATTCTTGTATGGCATCATACCAGCTTATGATATAAATTTACAGATCTGAACTTTTCTTTCTATGAATGGCTTAAGTGTGCAGAGTCCATTTGATTTTAATTGTAGCTGGTTTTTTTTTTAAGTTTTGCAATTAAGATGTGACACACTTCAATTTTATCTAATGTCCCTGCAAAAATGCTTTGGAGACTGATTAGATGAGCGGAAAGTGCAACTAGCGGATGGTGAAGTGAAGTTGGACACATTTTTCTGACTGCTCACCTTTCACTATGGCGACTCCATTGTTCAGAAATATATTGGTGACTCTACTGGTTTGAAATGGACAAGATTTTAGCTCAGAGGTATGGTTTATGTGATTTTTCAAAAATAGTTAGTTTCCCTAATCCAAAACGTAGTAGAGATAAATGGGAAAGTAGCCTTCCTAAATTTCAAGGAGAGGAGTGGGAGGTACCAGCTCAACATTTGTTGGATTTTCATGATTTTATTCATCAACTTCATATCGTGCATGAAGATGTTCAAATTATGATTTTCAAGTATTCATTAGAGGGGATTTCTCGTGATTGGTGTCGATCTCTTCCCATTGCAAGCATCATCTCTCTGATAGGTTTTCATGCAGCTTTCAATTCGTTTTGTAAAGAGTATTTTTTAGTTGAGTATATTTATGAAAATTGTTGTGATGAATTTTCTTTGCTTCATAAAGATTATGCTAGTCGCGAAAACTAGATTTGTGATGAAGCATTTATTGTGGAAGAAAGCATTTTCCATGAAGATCAAGAGGTGTTGAATGATATTCATTATGATAGAAATAACATAGAAACATCTGTCATCATATCAGATGTATCTGTTGTTTTAAATGTTTATAAAGATCAACATGTTTCTGTTTAATATTATGATGTCAAAGAGCAAGTGTATACATCAGTAGATATTTCTCCTGGCTATGAAGCTGAGATAATTGATAAGCTAGTTAAAAAAACTAGGGAAGATTCCTCTCTGTTTTTTCCTAGCTTTTCATAATTGAAGGCGGATTTTGTTTGTTGCTCTTATGAAGAAAATGCATAGGATATTTATGTTCTTGAAACAGATGTATTTAGCAACCCTGCTTATGATGAAGAGGTTGTTTCAAATACTGACCAAGAGCATCCCATTTTTCATGAATATCCCAGCGAAGATGATGAAGAGCAGAGTTTTTTCACAACTTCTTTGGAGCCTCGTAGCATAGTTCATGTATATGATAATTATGAATGTGATCCTTGGGTGGGCCATGGAGGAGAAAAGGAAGAACTAAATGTTCAGCTTATCTCATCTCCAACACTTATAAATGAGTGGATGTCACATGGGATTAGCAAGCCTACATCAATCCTTTATCCTTGTGTACATGCTGAGAACATCAAACAACATGTGAGCAAGAATGAAATAAAGGAGGTAAATTTTTACCAAATTAGCATGCCTTATTATAAATTTATGACCTTGTGGGGTTATATATGGAGTTGAGTTTTCCAAAAGCATTGGAGCCTACAAAATTATTCATCTTATCATCATTTGGGGGTATTGTCGGTGTTCCAAAACATGTTTGCATTCTAATGTTATACTTCCCTTACCTTTTGTGGATCATTTGCAGTGAAAAGAAGAATTATGTTACCAAACAGTTTGGGTGGCTATGGTATAAGTTTGTTTTCACCTAGCACATTGTAAAAATCAGTTAGTTTAGAATTGTACATAAATAAACTCCATGTGGAGCATGTATGTTTGTTTTCTTTTTAAGTTGAGTAGTGTACATATCAACCTATTGTCTTCAGCAAAATGTATTTGAGCTCGACTCCACAACCCAACAGCTAAGGCACTGGAAATGCTTGTTCTTGGCAGCTCACAAGGAGCCAAATGTTATCACATAAAGTTGTCAAGGTCACAGGACGACCAAGTATTTTGTTGCACAGGTAACGTCCAAGTGCAGCGCTCAAAAGCAATCCATTTCGGGCTTGAAATACAAGCAACAAGAAGGTTCGATTTTCAACGGTGGAGATCCCATGTGTAGTTCATATTAGCGGCTCTCGGACAATCGGAATATAAAAGTTGTGCAAGGATTAACGACTAGACAAAAGTCCCAAAGTTTCGAAGTGATGAGAGGTTGCCACATCAACTAGAAGAAAGTTACTTCGGGAGATTTCCATCCAAACGTCTCGAATACCCGAAGTAAGTATGATCCATTGAAGGCTGAGGACAGTCGTCGAAAGATCTCACACTTCGGAAACATAGCATTTCAAAGGATTGCACAAGAAATCAGAAGGAAAACTCTTGAATCCCGAACTCCTGAAGTAATTATCGACCATTGATCTCAAATCAACAAGAACTATTGATCTTTGCAGCAGTATCACTGGAAGGCCCGAAGTCCCGAAGTAAATTTGAACCGTTGAAGGCTAAGGACATGCGTCGCCAAATCTAACACTTCAGAAATATGACACTTTAGAGGATTGCGCAAGAAAGAAGAAGAAGAAATCCCGAAGTGAATCTTGTTTGTCCAAAACAAAAGGACACATGGAGGCAAATCTGTCACTTCGGAGATACGACGCTCTAGAGGATTGTAAGAGATGTGCATTGAAAAGTCTCGAAGTCTCGAGGCCCGAAATCTCGAAGTGAATCTCAGTCGTCCAAAACAAAAGGACACGTGGAGGGAGATCTCTCACTTCGAAGATATGACGCTTCGGAGGATTGTAAGAGTTGTGCATTGAAAAGGCCCAAATCCCGAACTCCCGAAGTATTTGTGAACCGTTGATCTTTGCAGCAGGAAACAAGGTCCATCCAAGAGTGGCGCATGGCATCAAAAGAAAATCTTTCTTGATCGTAGATCGACGACCACGCTTCATTGCGGGGATGAAACATGCTTGAACGATAAAATTCTTGAGTGGTCCCGCAATTGAAACCATAGTATAGTGAAAGAGCTACGTGACGGAAGGTGGTGAATTGCGGGCTCAAAAGTGGTGTGGATCCAAACCACCTTTGATGGCCCCACAATCATGTTCTTATATAACGTCAAATCGGACAGCAGCACATGGTCACCCCCTAGGCATTAAGCCTCGTTGTGATCCCAAGGAAAAAAGCAGTTAATGAAAAGGAGTGGTAGTGGAAACCTCGACTCACTCCATAAATAGAAAGCATGGAGGCTCTGGCCGTGGAGACAAAACTATCATCCCAAGGTACCACGATGGATGGTTTTTCCTGCAGGCCCATGTTGATCTAAGCTTGCGTCTGACAAAAGGATACACGCACAGTCTGACAAAAGGATGCACAGATGAAAAGCCTTGGACGGGATAGTCAGATGATTCTCCAAGTGGTTGTCCACTGATCTGAGTATAAATAGATTAATTTAAGAATTTGAGAGGGGGGTTTAGAGGCTGGAGAGCCGAGAGAGTTTTTGGAGCAGGGCTCTGTATTTTTCAGTTTGTAGGCCTGAGGGGCATGGATTGTAATTATTATGTTAATGAATATTCCTTTGAGTTGTTTTATAAGACTATCTTCTTAGTTTACATGTTGTTCTATTTTTCTTGTTTGGATGTAGCATCCTTGATTTATGGATTCCTGAGGTGGTAGAGGATCTATTGTCATCTTTCCAATATTTCATGGTTTATCGCACAGATGTTATTGTTTTTCTTCTTTTCTAGATGTAGCATCCTTGATTTATGGATTCCTGAGGCAGTAGAGGATTTGTTGTCATCTTGTCCATCTTTCATGGTTTATCACACAAACATTATTGTTTTTCTTCTTGTCTAGATGTAGCATCCTTGATTTATGGATTCCTGAGGCGGTAGAGGATCTACTGTCATCTTTCCCATCTTTCATGGTTTATCACACACACATTATTTTTTTTCTTCTTGTCTGGATGTAGCATCCTTGATTTATATATTCTTGAGGTGGTAGAGGATCTACTGTCATATTTCCCATCTTTCATGGTTTATCACACAGACGTTATTGTTTTTCTTCTTGTCTGGATGTAGGATCCTTGATTTATGGATTCTTGAGGCAGTAGAGGATTTGTTTCCATCTTGCCCATGTTTCATCGTTTATTACTCAAACACAATTTGCCTTCCTTCTCCTCATCACCACATAAATCCTTTGTCTGATAGGTAGTTTAAATGCCTTCATTAATCATGATACTTATGACTCCATAGCCCAACTGTCCAGGACTGATATGTAGCAACCTCTATTATCTTTCCCTTTCTTTGCAGTCTTTCCCTAATCCACCTACTCAAACCACATCAATACAGTAACATTTTGATGGGTACTAGGCTTATCCTCTTGCAGTCTGAGGGTGACTCTCAGTGCTAACAAGTAGCATAATCATTAATGTAAGCAAGTGATCGAGTTTCTTTAGTAAAGTACGTTGATCTAGATACATACCCATATCTAGTTCGCAATCAAGACCCAATACTAATAAAGACATATCCATATCCTACAGTAGCAATAGATATGTGCTCCTAGCGAGATCCATGCTCAAATTCTCACGATTGTGATTCAATAGACTCGCATGCTCAAGTTTGGTTGGTTAAACTTTTCTATTGGATAATATTTTGAAATGAGCATACTCAATAATTGGTAGGGAAACCAATACAAGATGCAATTGTTTATTATGAAGTTGGTTTGTTGGTTGGGATGGCTATCTGGTATTGTTTTCATACAACTAGAGGCAAGTGAAGTGGTAACATGTTCTGTTACTTTTCTTGATTTAGGCACCACCCACTTTAGAAATCTAGCAACTTTTGTTAAAATTTGCATGAAAGGAGTGTTTCCTCTCAAGATGGGTTCCAGGGATGTTTTGATTGCCACGTGAGGACCTAAACTAGAGGATATCAATGGGTTTGGATTGAGAACGTGCAAAGAATATAAAGATGCCTATATGTGATGCTCTCAACAAGAACACACAATTCTTCCATCAAACAATTCTTGAAGTATATTTCAAATGCCCATAATGTGGAATCCATCTTATTGTGATGTGTTCCTATAAAATATAGTGCACTAGTCAGTGAAAATATCTATGAATGTGAATGCAATGTAGTTACATGTGGATGCATTATATTCTTAACAGTGGAAGAGATCCTAATGATGTTTTCTCACCAAGTCCCTAGACCACTAAAGCATTGTATGATTCCCCATGTCTACTCCTATCTCTCAACTACCTAAGAAAAGGTCCCCGTGGCTACAACCAAGTATTTTTACATGGGCAGGAGATTGATGAAAGATAATAGAGATTCAGAGAGGTGGCTACTTGTAATTCATTATGTATAACACTTGATTATATTTCTCAGGTATCCTTCTTAGAAGAATGAATTTACATTTGCATTCCAATGCATCTAGTAGGACATGATAAGTGAAAAAATATGTTAATCTGATCTTTCACTCCTAAGGATAAGGAATCCATATGTATGGCTTTAGATGTCCTGAAAACATACTTGCGGCAAAGTGAGAGTAGAGAAGAGAGAGTGGATATCATACAATACAACACTATTTATTTTATAATGCCAAGGTTATCAAAAGTATTAGTCGATCTTTTACTCACTAGTTGATTTAGAGTGGATGGTTTCTTTATCATTCTAATACCAAGAAAGGTGATACAATAATACATTTTTGATAGTAAAGCAAATGTGTTTGTCACCAATTCATTTCTAACTAAAGTTCTAGCCAATTGTAATGTGAAGAACACCAGTGTTTACCAATTGTTGAACTTAGAGGTGATATGCTAAGCATAAGGACCTTATCTTTCATAATGGGTTGTGGAAACTTGATTTGCTCTATTGGTAGGGCTATGTTTATTACTATTGAAGGAGGCCATGATAGATGATATAATATATATTGCATGTCTCCTTATAAATCTAGAGTTGCCTTGAAAATGGTAGCAATTAGATACAACTTGGTTGTGGAGTGTATGAATTTATATTCCAGTAGATTTTCTCATGTGGGAAAGTCTCTATATATTCAAATAAAGCCACCTCCTATGATTTCTTAGGAAATAGTTATAGATATGGATATATTGTGCATTGTGTATCACATCGTAGTAGCAGGGACTTTCGAAATAAAAGGTTTTGGGATGTGGCTATACAGTGGTGTGCAAGGCATAGTTTGGTTGAAGTGGGGAAATATGTGTTACCTTCTATTATAATATTTGGACAAAGTGGATGTCCCACAATAGGTTCTCGTGGAATTGTATAGTGTGGACTTTCACCAGAGGTCACTATTGTAAGGCTACACTATGGAATTTTGATGCATTGTTTTACATTCTTATTCAATGCCTAGCTAGAGTTCATGGCAAGTGGGTGAACTCATCAAAGGGTGTCACCATATCACTAAACAACTTCATTAAATAGAATTTTAAAACCAAGTGGTAATAGGTCTCTTACCAATATTGGGTTCAAATCAACAATTTTTTGTTTACACTTTTGGAATTTTAGGACTAGGAGATCTCTTTTTATATTGTGAATAGAAATTGTAGGCAAGTAGCGAGTGGTATGATTTATGTATAATAATATATTCCCTATCCTTACTCAATAAAAAAATTGTATCATGATTCATATGTTAATATGATAGTTATTAAGTCCCCGAGGTGTAGGACAGTCGGTGACAGAGTGTGCTCTTAAGGCACTATGTGATGTTAAAGTCACTGGTTCGAAACCTGCAGGGACAAAAAATCCAGCCATGTTAAGGGTTGGTGTGGCTCAGGCCGGGTGCGATCCCCGGGTTATTTTGATGGCTTAGATTCCCCTGAGTCACGATTTCTTAGCCATAGGTTAGTCTCACATGTCACGGACAAACTAATAAACAAAAAATATATATATGATAGTTATTAACATTATCACATGAATATAGTAGCTTCTGAAATCCTAAAATTTTGGTCTTCTTTTGTAGAAGGCGCAAAAACAATTATGGATGTTACTTGCAAGTAAGAATCAACACTACAATGAGCATAAATTGTCACAATGTCTAAAGACTATGATATTATTCCCAATTAGGAGGAAATGCCAGCAATGGCGAACAATGAAGGAAATGAATTGTAAAGCTCTGATTTGAAGCTAAAAAGGCTAGCATAATGCTTAGGAGGACTTTTTCAATGTGATTCCATGAAGCGCACGCATGTGAAACCTGTAAGATAGAAGGAAGAACAACAAATGATTGACAAGTATGTAAAAGTATTTTAGGACCTACCTTATGGGCTACAATTGGATAGGTGGAAAAAACGCATCGAGTTAAAACTAGGGTTCACACCAACCGTTATTCCTCCCTACAAGTATCCCAAATTATTTAAGGATGAGATACAAAAAAATGAATAGGATTTATTGGATAAAGGTCATAAATTATCAAGTAAAAGGCATTTTGCATCTCCAGTCGTGTTGATACACAATAGATCATTATATAATTTCTCATCTATCTTGGTACTCTGTGGGACGAACAATTGGAAAAATTGGCTTGCAGGGCTCATTTTATGTGTAGGTCCCAATTTGGTGAGGGGTCCAAAAACTTCTAGAGTCATTTTAAGGCACCATATGTCATTTTGGGGGGTAAAAACTTTTCAATCTTATCTCTCACCCCCACAACATTGTTCTACAAACTGTAATCTTTTCAATATTGCAAAAATCACCTCAATTGGAGTTCGTATGTGGAAGTTATGCCTCCCACAAGTTGACCTACCCTCTTAACCACCTTGGTACCGAGTGGATGCCACATCAACCCCCATTAATCACACATGTGGACCTAGTCACATGTGGAATTTCAAGACAATTATAGAGGATCCAAAAACCTAACACTAATTAAGGTTTGAGGCATGCAAAAACCCTAAACCTGACCCTAGACGATTATCAGGCTATGTTAAATACTAGGCCACTAGGAAAGGAAGGAGTTCTATTTTTTTGGTATTGTTATTGTTCCATAGTTGAGAAGAGCATCTATGAGTAGGATATTGAAGAATAATAGAGGAGATAGAATATTACATAGCATCCATTCAATCCATGGTTTCCATGTCAACTCCATATTGAGTGCCCCTTTCTTTGTACTTGCATTTCATAACTAAGTAAAAGAGACTAGAGCATAGGCCTCACCTTATTGTTGGGTTTTCTCCCGTATTCAGTTTCCCATGTCACATCGTGTGTTCATTTGTGTGGATGGTTTGTTAATTTGATTATTTGCTTCATTTCCATTTCAATTATTTCCATAATTTTGAGAACTACTATTAATAATAAATTTGAGATCTAAGGTAATAAATTGCATAGTAAAAGATTTCACAATATTGTAAGATCTATTGTGACAAATTGTTCCAATGGAATATACATGGTAGTTTACATATCATATTGGTATTAGAGTAGTTTTTTTTTTTTTTTTTTTTTT
>WSFP011488504.1:0-15166 GCA_009831015.1 Picea engelmannii
ATTCTTTACTTCTATGGATCAATGATGTTGATGGCTGAGGATTCTTCTTTCAGCTCCCTTTTTATGACCCTAATGTATTGTAAGAGTCTTAGTACCTTATTCATCTTATTATAAGTCTCTTCATGGTCATCTTGAAGTTGTTGGTTGGTTGCCTTCAGTTGTTCATTTTCCTTTTTGATATACATTTCCAGTAGTTGGTATTCCTTCACTTCTTGTTTGAGTTCCTAGTTTTGTTTTTGCAGCTCCCCAATATTTTTATTCATATGTTCTTTTGTTAAGGTTTTTGTTGACCCCATTGTTTTTGTCTGGATGTATTCTCTTTCCTCCACTTCCTCCCTCATCCCACATAAAGTAATAGTAACTTGTTCCTCAGTCAAGCTAGGGATGTCATCCTGGACTGATAGGTCTTTAGAAGGAGAGGTAAGATCTATTGGTTCTTCATGTGTATGAGGAATGAAAACTTATTTTCCTTTATTTTACATGCTCCTTGTGGTTCTTTTACAAGGGGGTAATGGATCAGAGGTGCTCACAAGCTTCCTTTTCTTCTTTTCTGTTCGTGGAATGGTTACGGGGGATTGTTCTATAGACTGTTCATATTTATTTTCTGAGCTATTATTTTCTTTCCTCATAGTCTTTGTCTTATGACCTTTCTCCTCAAGTGCTACTATTGAGGTCTCCTCCACTAATTTGGATTTACCTTTTGATTCTTGACTTTTAAAAATCTTATCAATTGTGCAAGAGGGCCCTGCTTGTTTACTAGCTTTATCTTTTTGGCTCACTATTCTGGAGGATGATGGAGTTACCTTATCTTTCTTGCCCTTTTTCTCTTGAGGTTCCCTATCTTTCTCTAGAGCAGGTTGGGCTCCCTCTACAGGTTTGTTTTCTGTGGGAAGGTGTTGAGTGATGAGGATTTTCTAGCTAATCCCTTGCTTCCTGATGTCATGTATAACTAACATCTTAATAAGACCTTGATGATAAATGCTAGTCTTATCAGTTTTGGATAGGGATTTGACACCTATTACCATCTTGTTCTGACTCATCCATACAATTATGGGAAATCAATTTTTGGACATCCTTCAAAGTGTCACAGAAGTCTAAGATGATATAGGAAGGTTACAGCATACCTGCCCTCACAAGTGAGGAATTGTTGAAGACTACAAAGCATTGGATGATACTCTTCCTTGATATAGTTCCTAGGAATCCCCTTTTTCCAATCAGGGTGTTGATGGTCTTCTTTTAGAAATCGTTGACACGTTTCCTTATTGATTCCTACTTGTTTGAAATACTTGTCTCCTCTGTTAGGTAATCCTGTGGCTTCCCTTAAAGTTTATTCATTGATTGTTAGCTGGAGATTTCCTATGTGCGCAATCTCTCCATCGCAACCCTGAATAAATGCGTGAGATACTTTCTCATGAAATCCTGTGAATTTCTCCAAAAATGGCATCCATCCCGCTCTAACATACTTCTTTCTACACAACTAGAACTCCTCAGTCTCTCTATAAATCTGGAAGACTAGTTCATGTCTACTTACAACCATCTTTATAAACTGTGAGTGAAAATAAGGCTATAGTGTAAGGATTTAGTCATCTTATGAGGGTAAGGTTTTGGTACCAGAGATCGTAGGGAGAAGTAAGATCAAAATTGGAGAAAGGTTGGTAATGGAAAAAAATATGGTGATGGCATCGCTAATTCGAATGGTGAATTTAAGTAAATATGTCGCAAAGGAAAATTAAGACAAGATGAGGCTCATCTAGATGGCTTCGCCACCCAGATAAGCCATTTCATTTATTCTCGTTAGTGCAATGATGGGGATGGAACGTTGTGTGTCGAAGCATCATTGTTGTTTGGGATAGGTGATTGGACTTCTGAGCAGAGAATTTGATGTTGAATCATGGCTCATGACACAAGATACGCTCATGATTGCTTAAGGATGAAGCACATTCGTGGCTCATCATTACTAGACATGCTCCATATTCACACTTTTGATGTGATTTTGCCTTCAATAATTTTCAAGTGCTTATGTGATGAGAGGATTGATTAAGGTTAAGCATATGGGTATGAGGGAAGTGAAAGTTAGGTGCATGGTTTTAAAACTAAGGTCATAATATCTAGTATACATTTTCATGCCTATTGTATTTTTATAAGCAAAGGAAAATAAATAATACCATGTTACCTTTACTTTTACCATTGTATAATCAATACCCATAGCATATGTGATTGCCTTTGTATTTGAATCTTGTAGATTGACAGAGTTCATATTTTTTAGGCTGGAGTTTTTTGGAATCTTGGTACTGGAATTTCCTGTAATTCATGAATCTTCTTTATTCTGTGTTTATCTTCTTTTCTGTCTGGTTCTGCAGGGTTGTAGGGTGAACATGTTGGTTTCTAAAGATGATATGTGAGTCTGAAAAAGAGTTTTGAAGGAGATATTTGACCCTCCCCCATGCCAAGGATGTTGCATATCCTTATGCAAGAAGATTCAACACTCTGTATCATAATGGAGAAAAGATGATAAGAGAAAATAAACCAAATTAAATTCCAAAAGTACATTTATCACCTATCATATGATCACATGCCTAAACAATTGAAATTGCCTTTCTTTTGATGACTTATTAATAAGGGTAGCATTCAACAGTGACAACAGGGAGGTTTTTATATTTTTTCCAGAAGAACAGATCCAACCTAACGTGCTTCATAGATTTACTATCATTAGATGTTATGGATAAATTTCACAGTATAAGTAGATTAGACTCCCTAGTTAGGGATCCTCTCTTAAGAAGTTTCCTTCTTAGGTACTGTAGGCTTTAGATGTCAGTCTGGTAAAGTTGACATAGGTTAATTCTCAAATGGACATTTTCTTGTAGTAATTGTCTTGTCTATTAATCTGAAGTTTGTATCTCATAAATTTCAACAATGACCTTTGCTTGTAGAGTTCATTTTTTAGATGACAAAAGTGAATTTTTCAATCAGACAAGTATAGATGAGACATTTCTCAACCAGAACCCACTGCTGGAAAGCCTGTTCAGTACTCTGGTTGGGTAGTTGTCATAATTAGTGAGAGACATCCCTTCCGTGGGTAGAATGCCCCATTGCCAATAGGTCTGTTCAGTAGCCTGATGGGTTTTCCTAGTCATACCACAGATCGGTACCCACTACCAACGGACCTTTTCAGTATCTCGACGGGTTAGTCTCTTAAACCCTTTTTCCATCAGAGGCTTCTTTTCCATAGTCACCTATTTCGATTTTTATTAAAGAGTGCTTTTGCATGGTGACAGGGGAAGCTCGTCTGAAAACCTTTTTACAGGCTGGGATTGTATTCTGTTGGAAGGTATATTATTTTATTTGGATGTCTATAAAGATTTGTCTGAAGGAAAAATAAACTTATGTATTGCACATTAGATCCAGATGTATAATTTTGTCTGAGTTTGTCCATAAGAGAATGACCTAAAGTTACCTTGGGGTACTGATACATCCTCTTCCATAAAAGTTTTCCTAGTGTGCCAATGACAAAGAGTGTTCATATACTCATATGTTACTCTTTAGAAAAGATAATCCAATGAATATTGTTGAAGTCTAGTTAGGGTGAGATAGTTACTTGTAGGATAATATAGCTTTTATCCATTTAATCATGATGAAATACTGGATAAAGGCAACCTCTAGACTTTGAAGCATATTAAGCATGGTTCTTTTAACAATCATAGGTAAAGATTATGTCTTCTTTGTCAACCAAAAGAAATTAAAATACTTCCTTTTAGCTAGCAACATAACCAAAAGAAATTAAAAATTCTTCCTTTTAGCTAGAAACATAACCAAAAGAAATTAAAAATTATTCCTTTTAGCTAGCAATGAAACCAAAAGAAATTAAAGATACTTCCCTTTAGTCAGCAACATAACCAAAATAAATTATTGCTTCATAAGGGCTTCCATTTGATGTTGCATTCAACTTCTTGGTTCCAACTTAAGTGGTTGTTGCATGGCTTAATACTTCATATTAATTGACATAAGATTTTGAAATATGCGTAGAATTTCTTGTCAATTAGGTGATGTGTCCTAATAGTACCATATAAGGACAGACTTCTGGTACCAGAACAACACAGGACTACTGGTACCAGACCAGAACAAGATTTCTGGTACCGGAGCAGAACAAAGTATTGTTGATGCCTACAAATTGATGTTTAGCAAGTTCTTGAAGGATCGAATAAATTATAGAAATCCACTTACAAAGATAAAATGTGAAAGTAAAACAAAAGGAGGTAAGAATCCCTTGTTACCTTCAGCTTATTAACAAAACACAATCCACACCTATGTACAAAAGTTTAAAAATAAACCAATCAATCAATGTGGATTAGTAGGAAGGTCTCCTTCCTTACTAATCACCTGCATATCTGAATTTTGTAGTATACAAGTCAAAAATTCCTATTTTGATAGGGGTTTGTTATAAATTCTCAACCGATGAMCATTTACAAGTAGTGGTGTYTRTTGTTTGTCAATTGTCTATATCTTGATTGAACCATTATCATAGACAATGTCAATTTCGTAAGGTCCCATCCAATGAGTAGTTAACTTACCTTTGAATTTCTTGAATCTGCTGTCATACAACARGGCCCAATCTCCTTGTTGAATTTTTTTTCTTTTTGAGATACTTGTCATGCCATTTTGTTCTTTTCTCTTGAATGAGAGTGGTTCTTTGAAGTGCTTATTGCTTGATTTCATCCAACTCATTAAGCTGCAAGAGTCTTTGTTGTTGGGCTTCATCCAAGTTCATGCCAACTTGTACTGCAGTCTTGAAGGTTTTGATCTAGAATTCTATGGGGAGAAGCACATACTTCCCATACACCAACTCGTAGGGTGTATGTCCTATTGTATTCCTCCAGGTGATTCTATAAGCCCATAAGGATTCTAGTAATTTGTCAGCCCAGTCCTTGTGGTGTAGTTGTACTGTTTTGGTAAGAATGGACTCAATAACTTTGTTGGTAGATTCTATTTGTCCATTTTCCTGTGGATGGTAGGGTGTAGATTTACTGTGTTTAATTTGGTACTGTTCTGTAACAACTTTGACTAGATTAGAGGTAAATTGAGTTCCCTAATCAGTC
Organism: Picea engelmannii; assembly: GCA_009831015.1. Taxonomy (NCBI): domain Eukaryota; kingdom Viridiplantae; phylum Streptophyta; class Pinopsida; order Pinales; family Pinaceae; genus Picea; species Picea engelmannii. Next base: position 5,094 of record WSFP011488504.1, read on the forward strand.
ACAATTTCTCGAGGTACACCAAATCTAGTAAATATGTCATTAAAAAGGAAATCTACCATTGATTGTTCACTTGCAACTGGTAAAGCTTTTGCTTCAACCCACTTAGTCACATAATCAATACATACAAGTATGTACTTTTTCTTTTTAGATGTAGGGTTAATGGGCCCTACAAAATCTAATGGCCATTTCTCGAAAGGCTCAATGACTACTTGGGCTTGAAGTGGCATTCGGTCTCATGTAGTAGGCTTACCCATTCATTGGCATTCATCACAATTGGATACATAGGTTTTAGCATCTTTGAAAATATGACGCCAATAATAACCAGATTGCATAACTTTATAAGCTGTCCTCTTGTCTGCGAAGTGTCCTCCACAAGGACCATCATGGCAGGCTTGCAAAATATCATGAATTTCATATTCCCTTACACATCTCCTGATTACAAAATCTGGTCCTATTTTGTAGTGACAATCATCGTGCCACATGTAATTTGCACTTAGCTGAATTACTTTCTGTTTTTCTCAAGGAAACAATTTCTGAGGCATCTTCCCTGTCACAAGATAGTTAGCTACATCTGCATACCAAGGAGTGAATGTAGAAATAGCAAACAAATTTTCATTAGGAAAGTTATCTTCTATTGGTGCGTTGTCTCCCAGATGAATCATTCTAGATAAGAAATCAGCCACAAGATCATCCTTGCTAGGTCTATCAATAATGTTGATATTGAACTCTTGTAATAATAACAACCATCTTGTAACTCTAGGATTTGTTATAGGTTTTTTCATTAAGAATTTGATGGCTGAATGATCAGTGTGTACAAAATCTTGATATCCTGTCATATAGTGTCTAAATTTATTGATAGCATGGACCACAACTAGCAATTCTTTTTCTGTGACCGTATAATTAACTTCAGCTGGAGACATATTTTTACTGACAAAGTAAATAGCATAAGGCATTTGATTTTCCCTTTGTCCAATAACTTCCCCAAGGGTTGTGTCTGAGGCATCGGTACAGATATGAAAAGGAAGGGACCAATTTGGTCCTCTTAATACAGGGGTAGTTGACAATTTCTATTTTAGAATCTCAAAAGATATTTGGCATTCATCATCCCACTTAAATTTGACTTCTTTAGATAATAACTTGAATAAAGGGGTAGCTAGGCTTGTAAAATTAGGAATGAATCTTCTATAGTAGCCAACATGCCCTAAAAATCTACGAACTTCCTTTTGTGAGGAAGGTATTCTAATTTGTGTGATAATATGAATCTTTGCTGGATCAACTCTCATTCCATAACCAGAGATGTGATGTCCCAAAAAAATACCTTCAGTGAGAATCATCTTTGAATTTTCATTAATTAGGGAAAGATTAGTTTCCTTACACATAATCAAGACTTTTTCTAGATTGGTCAAAGCTTCCTGGAAGTCTTTTCCATGGACTGTAAATTCATGCATGTAGACTTCCACACAATCATTGGTCAAGTCAAAGAAAATGGCTAGGACAACCCTTTGAAAAGTGGCTAGGGCATTGCAAAGTCCAAAAGGAAGAACCCTATAATAATAGGTTCCCCATGGGCAGGTGAAAGTGGTCTTCTCCTGGTCTTCGGGTGTTATTTGTATTTGGTTATACCACTAAACCCATCTAGGAACGAAAAATACTTCTTTCCAAACAAGGTATCCAACACCTGATCAATAAATGGTAAGGGAAAATAATCGCTATGGGTGGCTTTGTTCAACTCCCTGAAGTCTACACATATTCTCCACTTACCATTTTTCTCGGGAACTATGAAAAGTGGAGGCACCCATTGACTATCTGAAATGGGGTATATGAGATTGGCTTGAAAGGGTTTTTGCAATTCCTCTTTTACAATATCTTTAAGGGTTGGATTCATCCTTTGTTGAGGTTGTCTAACTGGTCTGATTTGGTCATTAGTGTAGATATGATGTGTACATGTGTCAGGTTGAATGCCTTTCATGTCTACATAATCCCATGCAAAGGCATCAAATTGTCTTTGGATAATTTCAATTACTTGTGTCCTTTGTTCTAGTTCCAAACTAGAGTTGATATACAAAGGTTTTCCTGGGCTAATCTAAACAAGTTCAATACTTTCTTCCTTTTCTGAGGGAGCTGGTGATAAAGTATATAATTGAGTGATATCAGGGTGCCAAGTTTGTTGAAATTTGGAACTAAAAATGTGTGACAACTCTGCAAAAGACCTCGGATATTCAATACAATTTGTATCAGCCAAAAATAAACTTAAGAATTGTTCATCTGATTGTTATTACATTCCTTTTACCTGTTCAAGTGTTAATAGGGGTCTGATGCAATCTTCTTCTCCATAAGGGTTTTCTAACTAGACAGGTATCTCCTGTGTCGGTTGGGTAGGAGGAAAGAGGACAAGTTTTTGGCTATGTGTGCCATTGGATATAGTCATCTCACCAGACCGACAACTGATAAAGGAATCTGTTGTGGCCAGATAAGGACGGCCAAGAACCACAAGGTGTCCTAGTTTGGAGGATGATTTAGAGTACATGACTGGAAATTCTACTGGATATTCCCAAGAAGCTAGAGTGACCGTGACATCATCTAGACTTCCTGCAGGGCTAATGGCTAACTTATCTGCCAACGCTATCATGGTTTGGGTTGGTCTTAATTAGTTGATTTGGAGATTTTGCATAGTGTCAAAAGGAATTACATTAATTGTTGCACCCAAATCAATGGGTGTGTTTGGTAAAGAAATACCATTAATTTCAACAGTGACTACTGGGTTCCCAAGGTCATTATATTTGTATGGCATTTCATAAATAAATCCAGATAATTGCCCCACCACCTGAACAAGGGGAGGTTCCTTATTCTTCCTTCCTAGTTTCTTAAGGCAAAGATCCCTTATGATTTTGGCATTTATGGGGATATCCTTAATGGCTTGTAGCAGAGGTATTTTTATACATACATTTCATAATTCATCCTCTATATCTTTGTGCAAGGGTGGGTCAGGTTTCTTCACTAATAGTCTTTCAGGGTAGAGTGGAAGATTAACTTGTTGAGGTACTCGTATAGACTGAGAAGTGATTGGAATAGGAGGGGAAGTCTCGTCTTCTACAGGGGTGGTTTGAGTGTTTTCTTCCTCAGAATGATTATCATTTTCTTCCTGAATTATTACTCCAGGATTGAATTGATTTATAGTTTTCCCTGATTGTAGTTGAATTTCATAGGTGGGAAAGGTTTGAACTTTTGTATTCTGCACAGGGTGGGTGGGTCAATTATTGGTGTTAGGGATTGGCTAGGCAAGGATTGTTATTGGTCTCGGAGGGTTGTGGGTAGCTTGGTTTTGTGGTTGTTGATTGGAATTTATAGGTACTTGTTGGTGCTGGTTAGGGTTCAAGGGGGTTGTAAATTGTTGTTGTATAGGAGGTGGGAGTAAAGCTTGCATCTATGGTGGGTTAAATATAGGTAGTAATTGGGAAATTTTTGCAGGATATTGTGGATATGTAGGGTAAGAGGGATTCCCATACACAAGCCCCCTCCAACCTTGTTGCCAAGGTTGAGTTTGAGCTTTCTGAGGTGTCCATTGTGGATAGGTCAATGGGGGAGGACCCCATTGTTTCTATTGATACTGTGCATTAGGGTCATAAAATGCATTGGGTTTTTGTGCTCTCCAAGGTCTTCTGGAGGGGTATGATTGTTCTTGTGAGACTCCTCCTCCCCTATACATGGCTTGTAGTTCAAGAAAAGTTGGACATTCATATGTGGGGTACTCTAGTGTACACGGGTCACATATTTATATGAAATTTAATGGACATTCTTTCTCACCATGCTTCTTTCGGCATATAGGACAAAAGATTGCTAAAACAGTCTCTTATTCTTGTTTCTTTTTTAGTTTTAGGGTATCTAACTGGTTACTGATTGTGCTCAAGATGTCTGGTTTAAAGTTCTCTAATAAGTTTCCTAACTCAATTTTGGTGACAGTTCCTGAGCTTTGTCTTGTATTTCTGCTAAAAGAATCTCTTGGTGCTTTGCCTATTTTAGCTTGTCCTCTGCAGTATCTTCTATAGTAATCTGCAATCTCTGCAAAAGGATTTTGGTGCACATCTCCCGAACTTAAAAAATTTAAAAATTTTATGCAGTCATCTCTAATACCCTTCAAAAATATGGTTCTTACTACAGCTGGGTCTGTGGTGAATAATTTTGATTTCTGGTAGTTGTATAAGAACCTTTCTAAGTAGTCTTTGGGGATTTCATCCTCTGTTTGTTGCATTTTAAAAATGTCATTTTTAGCATTATCCTTACAATAGTCTTGGTATTTTCGTAAAAATGTGTCTTTCATCTGATCCCAAGAGAGGACTGCATTTTCTCCTAAGCTCATGAACCATCTTAAGGATGAATCCTTCATTGTAGCAGGAAAGAGATTAAGTGTTTGGGCATCGTATGAGAAGTTATAGATTCTACATAATATGTCAAACTTGAATAAGAATAAGTTTGGGTCTTCAGTTGACATACCTCTAAAAGTGGGTAACAATGATAGTGGGATGTTTTTCATGCTGATGTTTCTGGAAATATCCAAGATTGGAAACCTAAAGGTATCAGTATCGGTGGTTGCATTTCCTTCTTCTTCTTCCATTCCACTGATAGATGGTTCAAAAAATAGATTTTGTGTGTCTCCTAAACTTTCAGCAGATTCACGTTCTGCCTTCCCCAATGTTGATTCTTTCATTTTAGGTTCTTCTTCTGGAGCCTCGCTGGCTCCCCTTAAACTTTCTCCTGGTGGAATTTTTCTTTCACCAGTGTCAGTTGGATTAGTGGGGGGGGTTGTTTTTGAATCTTTAGAGATTACAAATCTACCCTTATTATCTCTATATCTATGCATAAAATGGAAATTTGATTCTTAACTTAATTGAAATCCTGATTCTATCTAGAAGGTAAGAAGGTAACCTGGCTTTAGAGAACCCCACTCTAGTGGCTGCGTGGCTCTTCACTCATGTCTTAAACTTTTTATCCTCCTCCCTCAAGAAGCCTTTAAAATCATTCAAAAACTATGCAAACAATCTAAGCTAAAAATCACTTCCTATCGTTTGCAACTCCCTGGCAACGGTGCCAAACTGTTGTGCTACTTATATGTGTAATATAATGCACTCATTAATTATTAATGTGGGATTCGTAAACAACAGAGTTACAAGACACCAATAAGGAAGGTAATTTTAATTTCATGAGTATATAACTATTCTAGATTATGCATGTTGGAAACAAAACAAACTAGCAAATCGAAACACACTTTGGTTGTCTTTCACAGAGAGGCTATCTACTCCATTATGGCACATGCAAGTATAATATGGATTTCTTTTGACATATCAACTCTGTTATCTGACCCACAAAACTAACTATGCAATCACACTTCTGAAAGGGAAATCACACATCAATCATCAAGACATAGCATGGGTAGTTCAATAGTCAATATACTAAGTATGGTGTGGTTCACAATGTGTTGTTGTGAACTTCACTAGTTCTTCTTCAAATATGTCTGACTACTACTACCAACATTTATGTCCATGAGATGAAATCAAATTCATAAAAACAGAAATAAATTATATGCAAAAAAAAAAGATCTCTAAGCAGTCGAAACCTAAACTGAACTATACTGCTATCATCTGAAAAGATCAAAGCTTCAACTAGTCTAACATTTATACTATTGAAATCAACTGCTAACACTAATCTATAAGGATGCTGACCTTTTTTGGGCGGTGGGACCTTGCTTCTTCAACAGGTCAGTGACTGGAGTTTACAGTAAGATTTCTTTCAATTCACACATTCCTCTTACTCAAATTTCAAAACATAGAATTAAACTATGTTAACAACTCAACTCACATTCATTCATAAATGATCAAGACCCGGAAATAAATGACATCCTTCTATTAAAATTCAACTCAAAATCTGTTCTGCAATATGTAACACTGATTCACATATTGTGTTATGCTAACTCTCTACTACCTCCACCATCCTTGCCATGACTATTTAAACAGTCTTAGTCGTGAAACACAAGGAGGTGAAATCTTTAGCAGATCAGTCAATTGTCAAATTTATATATTCGGTTACATATTTTAATATTCATCCTCATGACACGAAGTGTATGAGGATGAAGCAATAAAAAAACTAGCTTAACATAACCTTGCTAGAGATTTGATGATTCAACAAACATCCAACAATTATATTGGGCATGATCTGGAGATAAACTTGGTATATTTTGCTTCCTGTATTGGTATCAGATCGTGACAGGTGAGATTCGGTAAATGGTATCAGATCCGAACAATATGTGAATGGTTGGTATCGGACTAGAACAATCTGCACCCATTGGTACCAGATCGCGACAATGGATGGTTTGGTACCAGATCTGAATGGATGGTGCACTTGGTACCAGATTCAGACAGTGGAAATTTGGCGCATAAGTACCGGATCACTGAGCTGATACATAAATGTTGGACTCATCTAGAGGTCAAAGGTTATACATGGAAATTTAAAACATTAGTACATGAAACATTTAGTCTCCTAGCTCAATAAACCACAAAATGAACGAATTCAATTATACTTTACCTTATGACCTCATTAATGGCTAATGGTAGTGTTCTTTGTCATTTATCCAAGATTAGGTACGCCAAAAAGGTATAGATGAGGAGTATAATAGGGTAGTGGGGATGTCAATTTAGAGGCTTAACAATATATTTCTTGTGTGTTTGGAAATTATAGAAAATAAATCTACTTGGTAAAAGGTGCACACCTTTCTTGGGCTCTTGTCTTCTAGGGCTTAAGAAACCTCTTGTGTGCTAAGTCATTCTTGGCAGTGAAGGTCTTTCTATTGAATATTATAGCAAATGATTTGGCTTGGTTTTATTCCCTTGTTGAGAAGGGTTTCCCAAGATACTTCTTGTGTTATTGTGCATGGTGTTTATTCTTGTGATCTTGGTTGTTGCAATATTGTTCATGGTTAAGAGAAATGAAAAAATGAAATAAACTTCATGCTTAACCTACCTTCTAAAAACGCACCATGGTATCAGAGCAGGCTTTAAGAAAACCATTCCACACTACAAATTTAAGGTAAGATCCATTGTAGGGGTGAAGAGAAGAGGGCCAGACCTCTCCTTGAAAAATATATGTGGTTGTTGATGAGGCCATACCTCTTGGAAAAAAATTGTGGTAGATTAGGAGGATCAGATCTCCTCCCCTGACCAACACCCTATTGGTGGGCGAAATTGACCGTCCGTCAACTGGAATAACGAGTCATGTCCGTGGTTGTCTTGATAACCCAAGTTGTTTGGTGTAACTCATTCTAACGGGTTTAATGGATCCGTTAGACAATCTTAAATCCTAAAAGAAAATAAAGAAGAGAAAGAAATCACTAACTAATTACTAGATACTATATGTTATATATGTACACATGCAATAATATAACTATTGTAGATATTTTAAGCAAAAACTACACTAATATCACTTATATACATCATATACAATTTGCAAGTTTTAATCGAAACTTACGAAATCAAATGCGAAAGTTATCTCTGTTAAGAAGTAGATAAAGAAAGCACATTTTTTTTTTTTTTGTTTTCCTTTATAAATCTAACTAATTTTGCATAAAAAAAATGCAATGAAACATAAACGTCTGGATAGTCAAAAGCTGAACCATACATTCTAGTTTCGATGATATGTAAATGACAGAAAWATATAAAGGAGATAACCTATTAGTGAGTTAGTGAGGTGTATCCAAGCATCTGCATGAGTGGAGAACATCCAATTGCCATGTCCAAGAGAGAAATCTGCAATGAACCTTGTGATCGTTCTAAATAAATTCAGAACATGTATTAGCATCTTAGGTTTTAAAGACAGAAAAGGACACACAAACATAAACCTGTGATCTCATAATTACACATGATTACAACAAGATAAATATGAAAGCAACCTATGCATTTCATCATTCGATTAAAACTCAAATATAAATCCTATCATTCTAATCGAAGATATGATCACAACATTTATATTTTGAGAAGCAAGTTGTAGGTGGTATTTATAATATAAACATCTTGCACACAATAGATCATTAAGTCTAAATCTATTAGACCTATTGATGTATTAGGATTAACAAAATGTAAATGAAAACATCATTAACAAAAGGCTAAAGCCAAAATGCATATATGTTGTTTCATTAAGTTAAGGAATCACTCGTCCATCTCTTGCCCTCAGCCAAGATGGTTTCCATTACAAAATATGGAGTATTTAAAGAGTTCATGTAAGCTAAACTTCCTATCTTCTAAGATAGGGTCAGATCTCAAAAATATCTAAAAAGTTACAAACATAGAGGGCTTAGAGCCTCTCAATATCAAACCAAATCTTGTGAGAATTTTCTCCTATTTACAAAATTAGCAAAAAAAGAATAGTTGATCGACTAAGTCCAGCATGCTTTATCCCACGAAATCAACATCATATACATCCCATCTTGAAAGAAAAACGAAATGGGTAAGTCAAATATTTTATTAACAATCAATTCCTAAATTTTATATGAGAAATTGACTTGGCTACATAATCTCTCGATTCTGTAGCCAGTCTTATTATTGGTAACAAAAATCTAAATCAATCTAGATTAATTATAAAAATAACAAAAAAACCATAACTGTGATAAAAACCAATCTTACCATCCAACTGATAAAAAAATTCAAATCACAACATCTCATAATTAATCACGGCCTTGACACTGTTAGCTTTTGTTATTATGATATTGCCTATCTTTTTCAAACACTTTACCTGTCTTTGTGCATTGGCCTTAAGTTCATTTTGAGCCATGAGAGATTTGATCCTTGCTTGAAGGATATGAATGTCTATGTAGTATTGGCCTATCCAATGTAAATAAGCTTTGCAATCTACAACAGGGGTAATCGGTTAAGGAAGCATGTGATTGTGTGCTAAAACACCAATACTATCCACTGTCACCCTATGACCGAGCTTGATAACTGTAAATTCCTTTTTATCTTTTAGACATGGTGGGAGTTTATTCACATAATCAAATGGTTGTTCTGGTTGGGAACAATTCGGATCTTCCTGTTGCAGAAACCTCTCGATCTCGAAGTTCGAATCCTCTTGGATCTCGATCGATTCGATCGAGCTCACATGAGCTTTGGATCTATTACACAGATTCTGAGAAATGAGTCAACTAACCTTCTTGTTACGAAACCCTTCTTCTTGATTCATATTTGACTTCTTGCGAGGGTTTTCAATGTTGAATTTTCTAGTAGGGTCAGGGTAGATAGTTGGCTCTTGCACAAGAGTTTTTATAAACTCAGAATTAAAACCATGTTTCCCACATAAAAGTGTCTTGGACAATGCCTCTTCAGAAGGATTATTATCTAGGTTTCCAGAGAACTTAAGGGGCTTCTCTATCATTGGCTTATCCATTACAGGGGTCTCTAGAGGGTTTATTGTAATGAAACCATTACGGGCTATGAAACCGTCCCAATCCTCACCAAGTGTTTTCAAATGATGAAATAACAGTAATTTAATCAACCCATGGTGAAAGAGGCTTGAATCCAAGTTATGTTTCTTATATCTCTTTGACATTTTATACAAACATCTTAGCAAGAAAAAGGACATGTTTAAATGGAATCCAATAAAATGCATGAGAAATCGTATGTGGTAAAGGAAAACCAAGCCAAAACGACCTTCATGGGTAATAACATGTCTTAACACTGCCAAGAAACCATGCCATCTAATATTGAGTAGGGAGATCGGAATACCTTTGTCACAAAAGTGAATATTTCTAGAGGTGACGAACAAAATCCAGGGTACTTCATCCAATTTTGAGTTTTTAAACCACTTTTGACCAGTGAGAGGGAGCCCCATCGCTTCACTCATAATTTTTTTGGTGATCTCAAGATGAATATCACCCACCTTGGCTCTGCATCCTGTTGATACTGAGAAGGGGGTGAATCAGTATCAAGTACAATTTAAAAACCTTTTCCAACTTATACTTAAACCATTCAATTATATCCAATGAGCAATGAACAATAGTATAAGAGTTACACCAATACACCACAATACACCATGCA
>WSFP011488505.1:0-15166 GCA_009831015.1 Picea engelmannii
CCTTAATATACCATATTCAAGTGTTAGTAAGATTAACCAAAAACATAAACCTTAGTATATATATCATGACTTAGTTTTTGTTCAACTACTACTACATTTTCCTTAATGTGTCTAGCATTAGTGGTCAAATTTCCACACAACTCATTGTTGGTTTGATTCCTTCTTCTACCCACTGTCTGAGTTTATTGACCCAGGGATCATGTCTATTGGGTTTCCAACAAAGCCTCTAAAACTATTGTCCCTCCTGGTAAACTAGAAGGCAACACAACACATAGAATGTGTTGCGCAGTCTCACCCGAGATAACTTTAATGGGTGGTTGTAAAACTCATGTGTTTACAGCCTAAGATTGAGTGTGAGATAAGGGAGTTGAATATTCAACCATTATTATAATATTGACTCCAATATACTGTCATTTGTGAATACGCAGAAAATATAACAAGTCATTCCCTCAATATCACAACAACACTTAAACAAGCAACATAGTACTCATTCATTCAACATAACAATAACTACTGAAAAGATGATAAAGATATGCATGCATTCATCACAAAACACATATGTACCATGGTTCACCCCCTCCTGGGCTACGTCCACAAAGATTTGCCTCTTGGCTCTGTTATTATGGTATTTCCGAATCTACAACGTCGCACGCTTTACAATACTCCACAGTCGGGTAAGATCTATATGAGGCGAACTAGATCGCACCAGGCTCCCCAACCTGTGATCTAACCCTCAATATCTACCCTCCCTCGGTTTCCCTCTCACTCCACAGCTTAAGCTCAACAACTTATACAAAATAGGTCATACAACAAAAACCCTTATATATCACATCAACTCATGTGTGACTATTATAGCAACAACAATCCGAACCCTCCATAATACCTCGGTATCTATATTTATACATTTATGGCTCTTCATCCATTACCATACCTTACCAAAACCCTAACCCTATCATTGTTAGGTCTTCCTCCCATGCATGTGTGTTGTTCTTCCTTCCAGCTGTTGCTTTCCATGCATGCGCGTATGTTGTGTTTCCTTCCAGCTATCGCTTTCCTTATTATGCATGCTTTCTTTCCCAAAAACGCCTTGATTTTTCATCTCGGCCTTTGGCCTACCTCCAACAGGCCCCCAAAACTGACATGTGGCTTGTCTCGAGCCACTTAACCTTTGTGTTCTCCCTCGATATCATTGGTGATCGCTTGGAAATTTTCCATGAGCTCTAATGCCTATGTTTGTGCCTGCACAAACTTCTCCTTGAGTGTGTCCACTGTCTGGACTACAATTTCGTCGTTGATCAATTCCACACACTCTACTTGGGTCTATGCTATTTTTGTCTTGGCTTCTTCTGCCTCTGCCAGGACTTCTGCTACCCGCTCTTGCAACGGTTCCATTTGATCATGTCGCTCATGTGTTTGGATTTGCGCAATAATTAGCTCTGCATGCAATCTCTTCACGTCCTACGTCCCTTTGATGCGTCATATGATTGGTATTGTCCTCTACATCTGCTTGAGCTCTTGGATCGTTGTGTTGATCCTTTCTTATTCCTTGTCCCATTGTTGGACCTGTTGATCCTCCTCTAAGCTAGTCCAAAGTTGCATTGCTTTATCAAACAAGTCAGTTGTTGTGGTGACCTGTTGTTCTATCTCTTGCAGCTGCATTGTTGCTTCCTACTTCCTTTGCTCCTTCACTGCTGGTGGAGTGGTTGGTGTGAGATGTTCTCGGAGATTCTATATCTCCTTTTGATATTGATCAATTGCTTGCGCAATCCGATCAATATTTTCTCTTGTTGTGATTTCCTCTCTTTGTGCGGCCTGTGGAATCTTCTCATAAGTTCCTGCCACTTTCTGCTCCAATCCTTTTATGCACTCCCTTTTCTCCTGGGTCTCATATTTAGCCTGCTCGTAGACTATTTCCAGCACGTCTTGTTTCTCTGTTGTCTTCTGCAATTTGACTAAGTCTTTGTGTGCGTGATACTATACGTCGTGGTTTATGCTAACCTGCAACTTGTGGAGTGCCCTGGCCAGCATCCGCGTCAACACCAATTGGATTTGGCTTAAGTCCTGCGTCCCTTTGACGCGTTCTGTAATTGGTATTGTATTCTACCTCTGCTTGAGCTCTTGGATCGCTGCGTTGATCCTTTCTTATTCCTTGTCCCATTGTTGGACCTACTGATCCTCCTCTAAGCTAGTCCAAAGTTGCACTTCTTTATCGAACAAGTCAGTTACTATGTTGAACTGATGTTCTATCTCCTGTAGTTGCGTTGTTGCTTCCTGCTTCCTTTTCTCCTTCACTGCTGGTGGAGTGGTTGGTGTGAGTTGTTCTCGGAGATTCTCTATCTCCTTCTAATATTGATCAATTGCCTGCGCAATCCGATCAATCTTTTATGTTGCTGTGATTTCCTCTCTTTGTGCAGCCTGTGGAATCTTCTCATAAGTTCCTGCCACTTTCTACTCCAATCCTTTTATGCACTCCCTTTCCCCCTAGGTCTCAGATTTAGCCTACTCATAGACTATTTCCAGCGCGTCATGTTTCTCTGTTGCCTTCTGCAATTCGACTAAGTCTTTGTGTGCGTGAGACTGTACCTCGTGGTTTATGCTAACCTGCAACTTGTGGAGTGCCCTGGTCGGCATCCACATCAACACCAGTTGGATTTGGCTTAATTCCTTCAAGCGTGTCTTCCCCACAATCTCATCCATTCGCAAAATATTGGGTGTGATATGGAATGTTGCATTTGGGTGTGGTAGTGAGTGGACTAGATATCGTTCTTATTCTTCCACTATTTTTGTTGTTTGTGGTGTTGATGGTTCTGTTCCCCTGTTGTTTGTTTTCTGCCCTTCCTCGATTTTCTTGAGGAGTTGTCGCACGTCTGCCAATTTCTCTTCAATCCTATCCATGTGGTGCACAACATGGTCAAAGCCCTCGGATAGAAAATCCTGAACCATTCAGGCTATCATCTCTCCATCGCCATCTATGATTGTATACTATGACGGTGTTCTTTGTGCCTTTGACTTCTTGTGTGCGCCTCCTATTTGTGTGATTGGCCTCTTGTTTGTCCCTGGTTCCTGTGGGCTAGGACTTGTTGTGGTCTCTTACATGGGCTCGACCTATTTCTGCTGCTCCTTGACTGGTTGCATCTTATCCTTCTTCCCATTCTAGGTACCTGTCTTTGTTGGTCCTTTGTTTTTCTATGTTTTTTTTCCCTGGCCCGTTCTTCATCTCTTGGTCACTTGGATTTCCTTCCGCTGGGTTTCTCCCTACCCTGCCTCTTCTTCTTGTTGATATTATGGTAGTTGTGGGAGGTATTTACCTCCACGTTTAAACCTGACTAGAATAGAATATTCTGGGAAGCAAAAAGAAACCCTAAATTAGTTGGCTAATAACCCTAGAAGACAAGTCGACTCAAGAGGATAATTTGTATTAGCTTATTAGCCTCCAAGAGAAGAAGTTGACTAAAGGAAATATTATATACTAAGTAAATAGGCACCCATAATGAGAAGTCATCCCAGGCAGTTTTCTAGTTTTAGTATAACTACAGGAGGCCAGTCTTCATTCTGGCAGGCATTCTCAGAACTGCAGAAGCAACACTTGTGTGCACTACAATTGGCCAGTTTGTGTGCAAGTTTGGAGGAGAGTTGTTGTTGCAGCTGTTGCAGCTAGCATATTTTGGTTTTGGCCTGGACTTTCTCTTGGTTATGGTTTTGACTCTCTGATTAGCTCTTGTTACTTCTCTTTGGTGCGCTATCCTTGGAGAGAGGTGCACTATCTTGTTTGGCTATCTAGCCTAGGGTTTTCTTTTGGAATGATTATTTGTCAAGGTTAAGGTGCTCGGTGGTGGATTCGGCCTATGGTTGGGTGAAAATAGTGATATTGTCTATGGTTAAATGAGCACATCCATTATATTCTAAAACTTTTGTTGTTCTTTCCGACAATTCTTTGGTGATGGCTAGAATCCTCCATTCATCGACCCATTCGCCGATGACCATGTCGATGTTTCCCTATGTGATATAGTAGCGCATTTGTAACCATTGTTTGTCAGGATCATTCCTTGCCTGTATCCACATTGTGTGTCGTGTGGCCTGGAAGTTGGTGATGTCCCCATATCGTGGGACAACCTATGGTGTGATTCTCCACCTTTTGGAGATGGCCTCTTGTAGGTCACGCAGGTATCCTTCAAAGATGGACCCGTTCGCCCTTTTTCTCTGAGCATCTATCCTGGATCTGAGCAATAAATATCTTTCTCCTTGATTTTGTTTAGGTCTGGTACAAAAAACTACATACTTTGGCTCTTTCCATCCCATGAAGGCTATTAGTGTGATCAACCATGAGTAGTGAAACTATGTTCCTAGATCCTGTGCGTCCTTGTAGTCATCTAGGAATAGGTTCAAGAGATATGTTTCCCTAATCACTATGGTGCCTTCTGTGCATTGAGATGCAACTGCAACAACTCCAGCTGGAACTTCCTCCCTGCAACATTTTCTTAGCAGCTTGTAGGCTAAGATTTTTGCGCCCAAGTGTGTCATGGAATCATTGATCCTCTTGATGATGATCCCTCTTGTCCTCTTGTCGGTGCCATACTTCTTCTTCATTTCTTCTACTAGCATTTTCTCCCTGGATTTGTCATCCAGAAACTGAGAGGGATCCAAGCCCCAAGATGGAAATACTGTTATGTTGGCCATAAGATCTACGTCTATCGAGATGAGATTGTCCAACTAGATGTCCCCTCCATGCGTGAATTATAACAATTGTTTGACACATGTGGTTGCATACTGACCTCTGCCAAAATGTGGTAGGTCTACCAGTCCTAAAATGCATGTCTTATCCAAACTGGTTGCCCATTAGAGTGGTTGGTTAATCGGTTCCCCAAATGGATTTGTGCCTACCATCTCCATGTATACTCTCTTTGCAAGTTCCGAGAACTTAGCTTCGTCTGCTACATCATGATCCGAATATTTGAGCTTTCCTATAAAACCCAACAAGTCTGGTCCTACCTGTACCCCATCTAGTATCTTTGGTAGAACGATTTCTGTGACAGGTTTCTTGCGAGGTGACTTGGGTATTTGTATCGTGTCTTTCTTCGGCGGTGGTGACTGGCTCAAAGTTCCAGTGGCTTCCAGTTGTTCCTTAGTATACCATTCCATCCAATCTGAGACATGTTCAACTGTCCCTTTTATTGGGTGGTCTGATATGGTCGTTTGAGACTCGTCTGACTCAACTGTTGACTCTCGAATCAACGTCGTTCCATTAACTCTCGAAGCTTCTTCGACGTTCTTCGGTTGCACCTCCTTCAGGGTTTCTACTTCCTGGTTCTGTGGCTCCTGTATTTCTATTGGTATATCCATATGCATGCCCTCTGGTGCTAGTTGTTGGATTTCTTCGAGTATGGGTGTAGGGTTCACTGGTGTTGTGTCTAGAGATGGGATTTCTTCGATATTGACGATCTTCGGTGGCTGTTGTTCACCTTCTTTTGCCTGTACTCGTGATCTGGTCTGAACTCTAGTTTTTTTGGTAGTCTGGCTCGCTTCGTCTTGCTTGGGTGGTGCCATGTCGGTGAATGTCGATCGTTTTCTGAATCTGAGGGGTCTCTGTGATATCTATGAACTCAGGATGTGTTGTTCAACCTTTCTTGCTCTCTGTTTGCACTCTTTTCGCGAATAGACTGTTTTATCTCACGTCCATGTGTTCTATGGGTTTTCCATGGAGCTTATTGAGGATGCTTCCTTAACTACGATTTTAATGCACCTTAATTACAGGTTCAATGCACCTCCGATGGTTTCCTACTTGTCATTACTTCTGCTTTTCCGACTCTAGTTGGCATGATTAATTTGATGTCCCATCGGTCCTTTCTGGTCTTCAATTCTGCCTAGCATTGTCTTGTCGTACTATTTTTGTCGACTTTCCCTTTCCTGCTTGTTTTCCTTTGTATGTGACCAGTATCCTTCTCCTCACCTAAGTGTGTGTGCCCTTCCTATCTCCAGCACACTGTGATCCTTTTGGTTCTTTTTCAATATACTGTTTTTTTTTACTGTGCGGTGGGTGGTCGACTATCCTTGTACAGCTTCAGTCGACTCCCATTAATCATCCCTCTGATTTCTACGCCTAATAACTCTCTTAGCTATACAACCCCTCCATCTGTGACAGATTGTACTTCATATGTCCTAGCCAATGCATTCTTAGCTTTCCTGGGTGTTGAAGCGATTTGTTGTCGTACATTAGTACTAAATCTCCTTCCTTGAAAGTCTTCTTCTTGATGTGCCTATCATGCCAAGATTTGTCTCTTGCTTTCTGAAATTGTTGGTGGAATCCTGCTAAGATCCGATCCTCCTCCATGGTTATCAACTGATTTAATCTCTCTTATATTGCACCTCATTCTGTCATGTGTGTAATTGTTGCTATGCGCAAGCTTGATACTAAAAATTCTAATGGCACCACTGCTTCCTGACCATAGACCAGTTTGAATGGCATGTGCCCTGTCAACTTTTTTCACGTAGTCTTGTAGGCCCATAATATTGTTGGTACTTTTAGGTCCCAATCGTCCATGTTAACGTTACAGATCTTTGTCAGCACGTTCTCCAGGATTTTGTTAAATGCTTCCACTGTGTCATTTGCCTGTGGAGGATATGGTGTGCTCTTCTAGTGATGGAATTCAAACTCTTCAGTCATAAAGCTGATGGTGTTGTTTATGAAGTGCGTACCTTGGTCGCTCATCAAAATTCTTGGGCACCCAAATCGAGTGATGATCTATTCAAATAAAAAGTGTGAATTTGTTTCTACGTTGCAATCATTCACTAGTGTGGCCTCTGCCCATCTTGTTAGGTACTCCGTCGCGGTGATAATGTACCTAGATCATGTTCTTTTTGTTGGTGGGTTAATTGGTCCTACAAAGTCTATTGCCCATTTGTCGAATGCCTGCCATGTTACTTGTGGTCGTAATGGCATCTTGTCCCTTCTGTTGGGTTTGCCTACCCTTTGAAAGATGTCACATCTTTGACAATACTCCTTCGAGTCTCTGTGAAGCGTTGGCCACCATAGTTCTGTGCACTATCTTTGCCTACATAATTCCCTCATGGATATTCCTTCGTGGGCTTCTACTAAAACTCTTGTTCTTTCATGTTCTAACACATATCTTCGCAAGATGTTATCTACGCCCATTTTGTATAGGTGTCCTACAATTAGTTGATAGTTGGCAGCGCAGACTACCAGGTTTTTCTTCTGCGCAGTGTTATATTCTTGTGGTGCAGTACCCGTGCTCAAGTACTGAATGATATCTACGAAATTTTCATCAACGATCTATACTAAAAATAATTGTTCATCTGGAAAGTTGTCCTCTAAATTTATGGGTTCTTCTCCATTTGTGACTCTTGATAGGTGGTAAAGGCCTGCATTCAATTTTCCAAGCTTGACTATTACTTCAAAGTCAAATTCTTTAAATAGTAGTAACCAATGGCAGATTCTCCCCCCAACACTGGATTTTTGACTAGGTATTTCAGGGCCAAGTGATCTATGAACATCTTCAAGTGTTTTCCCAATAAGTAGTGTCTGAACTTTTGCAGTGCGTAGACCATAGCTAGGCCTTCCCTTTTTGTAGTGTTGTAGTTCTACTTCGATTCTGACAACTTCCTGCTCGCAAATGCTATTGGGTGATCCAAGTCTCCCGCTCCTAGCTGCACCAAGATAGCTCCAAGTGTTATGGTTGATGCATCTACATGCACGTGGAATGCTTTCTCCCAATCTGGAAATACTAATATCAACGCGGTAACCATCTTATCCTTCAGGGTTTCCAGACCGTGTTGACACTCATCGTTCCACTGGAATTTTTTATCCTTTCTTAACAGCTTTTCTATTGGGGCAGTAATCTGCGCATATCCTTTGATAAATTTCTTGTAGTATCATGTATGTCCCAACGTCGCTCTTAGCTGACGAACTATTTTTGGTGGTTGTAGGTTAACAATTACTGCAATCTTTGCAGGATCTACTAATAAACCTTATTTGCATACTATATGGCCCAATAGTATCCCAAATGGTGTTCTGAATACAAATTTATTTATGTTTAGTGATATTTGGTACCGTCTACATCTTTC
The DNA here is from genome assembly GCA_009831015.1 of Picea engelmannii. NCBI lineage: Eukaryota > Viridiplantae > Streptophyta > Pinopsida > Pinales > Pinaceae > Picea > Picea engelmannii. The sequence continues at coordinate 8,080 of WSFP011488505.1, forward strand.
TAACATTATTCATAAGACTTCTACATGGTCTTTCAACAAACTGCAAACTGTCCAATCGTCCAGTTATACTTCTAGGAACTGATGGATGAATTCCTTAAACGCAACAATGACTACTCTGGAAAAAATTGTTGGTGCATTCTTCAGTCCAAATGGCATTACTGTGTATTGGTAGGATCCCCATTCTGTCGCAAACGTGGTCTTGTATCTGTCTTCTTGTGCTATCTTGATCTGATGGTAGCCTGAGAATCCATCAGTAAATGAGTAAGCTCCATGTCCACCTATGTTTTCTAACACTTCATCCGTGAATGGTGTAGGGAATGGGTCATGTAGGCATGCATCGTTCAACGTCATCAAGTTGACACATATCCTGATCCCTCCTTGTTTCTTGTCCTGAACTCCCATCAGGCTTATCCATTCTGATTCTTCAACCGGTTCTATGATTCCTGCTTCGAGCATCCTATCGATCTCATCTTTGAATTTCTGCTTATATAATGGGTTTAATCTATATGGTTGATGTCTGATCGATCTCGCTTCAGGTCTTAGTGGTATCTTCATTTCTCCTAGATCTCCTGTTATACCCTTCATCTCTGTAAATGTTGCGGGGAACAGGTCACTGTATTCGCATAACAACTTTGTTATGCTTTCCACTGTTTTCTCATCCCAGTAGTCTCCAATGTTGGCCATCTTAGGATTCTCGATTGTCCCAATGTTGACTTTCTTTACTTTGATCGATGCGGAAATGAATTTTGATTCTGTGGGTGGTCCTCCCACCTCTCTTTCTCCTTCTGCTTCTTCAATCTGAATATCGCACGGTTCGTCTTCATCCGATGCTTCCTCTTGTACATGGTAACATGACAATAGTGCCTTAACTATCTGTTTGTTCCGTTGTTGTTCTTCTGTGATCAATTTGACTTCTGGTTCTTTGATGAATATCACTCCTCTTATCTGTTTAAGAGAAACATCTATATCGGGGTTCTCATGCTCGAATGAGAAAGTGATTATAAAATTTTGTTGCAATGTCATCCAGGTCTTAGTTCCTTTGCACAATTCTTGGTCTGTATACCAATTCGCTTGTATTCCCTCTAGGGTGTGTATGAAGTGATGAGGCCATTCCTCTGGGGGTGTCAATTTCCACAACGTTCTACACTTATCCAAGTGTTCCACTGGTGCCCCTTGTCCATCATACCTTTGTTGCTTATTGTTTTTTTGTTCTGCGCCGAACCTTATGTGTAGTAACCGCTTACATTGGTACCAATTTGTGATTGTCTCTTTGTGTGTGCCCCACCATCTTGCAGGTGTGGACTTGAGTTCTAAATCAAGTGCTAATGGTCTCTGGTTATCTAACACTACATATTCGTACTGTGTCAAGAATGTTTCCAAATCGTTTATTCCATGGAAACTAGGTGGTTCCCTAATTTCTATGCCTACCCATCTTACTTCATAGTCTATTCGTGCACAACTTCTCGTGGAAACTTCGTGTAGCCTTTGTTGTTGGTTCTCTAAATCGATGTTTGAATATGTTGCACATGAAGTAATGCTCCGCCAACTGAGTATCCCATCTGTAGTTGGGTTTACGTAATCCTCATCGCGCGTAGTTGTTCTGTACAACTGGTCGATTTCCTCTAAGTCTAGGAAAGTAGGTTCTACAAACCTCTCCCCTTCTAATGGGTATAAGGGTGTGATGACCCTGTATTCACCTGACTCAAATATCATTTTACTGGTCTTCAGGATGATATGGCCTGGTTGTCAAACACCCAATCCAGACCAAGCAACATTGGGTATGGTTTTGTTTTGTCCACTATTTCAATGACTTCAAAATTTGCTTTAGTGCGCACTCCATCTAGATCTATTGTTAATCCTTTCAGTCTACCGATTGGTAGAACTTTGTTTTGGTTTGTCAGTTTCAATTGAACAGGTAAATATCCTAATGTGGGCTCTCCCATGCATTGCCATGCCTTCTTTGGTAGTACATTGACTTCAGATCCTAGATCCAGTATGATGTCTCCCATGTCGAAATATCCGATGTTGGAATTCAGTCTCAATTCCCTACTGGTTCTTCTCCTTGTATGTAGGTAATTGACAGTTTTTGGTTCTAGTTTTTCTTTTGTCTCCATACTAAATTTTTCTAATATGTTTTGAAATATTTTCATAGATGATGGATCATTTAATACTTTTACACATGATTGTAAAAATCCTTTGATTGTACTTACTTGTCCCATGGGTTGCATTTCATTGGCATGATCCAATAATGGAGGCATCTCATACTCTGGTGCTTCCTTGTTTTGTTGCGTAGTTGAAGTCAACGCTATGTCTTCCTTCTGAAAGTCTTGTCTGGCTTCTGTAAATATTGCCTTCTCTTTCTGCACGTCGAACTGTCTCCTTGGTTCAACATTCTTCTTTATCCATTTGTTTTGTGTTGGTTCTTGTCGAACAACGTCGTCACCTGTTTTAGCTCCTCCATGAGTAACTATATTGATTTTTCGTCCTTCATCCCTTGCTTCGGCGGAAATCCACTGAACATTCTGGTTGTTCTGGTTCCTCTTTTCCTGAATCTTTACTAGTAGTGTTGGACATTCCTCTGTATCATGGTCTGATGTGTGACAATACATACAAATTGTTGGTGGAAGTGGACATCCCCTTTCATAATGTTCTGGTTGTTGAAAATTGTGACATACCACTGGTCCTCTACCTTGTCTGAACCTCCTCAGGCTTGTCCTCCATCTCTGTAGCCTGATCGATCTCCTCTTGACGCATTATACTGAGGCGCTTGATTATACTATGCGGTATTGTATCGAGGTTGTGTCGTGTTGTACTGTGGTTGTGTGTTATTATATGGTTGTTGCGCAGTATTATACTACTATTGCATAGTGTTGTATGGAGTTGGGACTTTATTATACTATGGTGTGGCTTGCCCAGTCATCATTTCCACCTTCACTTTATATGCGTCTGATGTCCTTTCTCGCATCAAATCCATAGTTATACAGTCTTTGTCATCGTGGCCCACTGAATTGCAAAAGGTACAATATGAGCTCTTCAGGATTGTTTGGTATTTCTACATCATCGTGTAGTGATAAGGGTCGTGACCCAATTTCTTGCAGATTTCACACCATAGTCCTCCTATTCGTAATGGATTTGGCATTCCTGGTGCCATATACTATGTCAATGTTGAACATTCGTTCTTGTGGTGTCCATTCGTCCTGCATGTAGTACAACAAACGACTTCTCGTTTGTCCTTATTCTTATTCTGGTTCAATTGAAACATTAATTTCTTCAAGTCCTCCTTTAGTTCTTCAATAGTTGGGTATGTCTGCTAATACTGATTTTCTTCTAGTTGCAGGGTTGCCTGCAAAGCCTCTGCTTGCATTTGGAACTTCTGTTGTCGCAAAGGGTATTTTAAGTGTGGGAGAAGTGAGTTGACAAAAAGGTGTCGATGTTGCATCTCGATCATGAGATATTTTAACTTTCCCTTCAGTCGCTTGAATCTCTGATCAATCTCCCATACATACTCTCCTAGTTTCTGTCTTATTTCGATCATCTCATTCATGTACTGATCCTATGAGATCGGATTTTGGAACTCATTTACCAGTAACTTCTTAATGTCTGTCATTGTCCTTGTCATCCCAGGGGCAGTGTTTGTGTCTAAACTCGTGTACCAGTCTAGTGCGTGGTCTCTTAGCATAATATCTAGCTGTGCAAGTTTGGTATCTTCATCAGTGATTTGTTTTTCTTCCCAGATCTTTTCACAAATGAACAAATGTTTCTCAGGGTATTCTGTTGCTTCTCCTCGAAATTCAGGTAACCTAATGGTGGGATCGTGTCCTGCCATTTTGAATGTTGAACTACTACCTCCGCGCAATGTAGATACTTGACTAGTGCTACTTGAACTGGCTCCTCTAGTTGTTGTTCCTTGTGTAGATGTACTTCTTGTTGTCTAACTACTTCTAAACTTCGGTTGTCTAAACGATGGTGTTCTCTTTGGTGTATTAGTCGCACATGGGTTTATGGGTTCCACACTAACATTCATATGGATATGATTTCTTCCTTCTCTCCTCTCTCTTGGACCTTTCGTATTCCCTCATGGCTACGACTCTCTTCTTAGTATTCACCTTGTATTGGTAGGGTACTTCGTTACATGTCTTTCCAGCTATCACCATGATCCGCTTGATCTAGTCGCCATCCATCATGATTGGGTCCAAGGGTTCCTCCTTCTTTCCCTTATCCTTTCCTCCTTCCATTTCTCCTTTCTCTGTCAGTGCTTCCCCCCTTCCCCCATGCACGGAGGGAAGTTTAGTTGTTTGATTCCATTGTCATTACACCTTTGTTATATAGAAATATCTTAATCGAAGTATAGAGCGATCGAATGTACCTTCCTCGAGGTCCCCGTAGAAACTCTTGCTCTGTTTCACTGTACAACTTCGTTGTGTCTACTGCAAACTCTGTTATAAAAGCTACCACAATACTATAAAGACAAAAGTCTACTGCGAGGGTGAATTTGTTGTTCACCTGCTGAATTAGCTCAATCTGTACTGGGTTCCACTCTAGCTGTCGAATCTGTTTCGTTGCATGGTTATCCTTTAACCTTAGTATCCACTCCTGCAATAAATGTGGAAAATCATATAAAAATACTTCATGCAAATCAGTAAACACGTATCTCTCCAGATATTTGCAGGGTGTTACTCTAGGGTTTCTATTGTATTTCTGTGCAAACTCTATCTCTTTTGTTCTCAACCAGCTTTCGATCTCTGCTTTAGTGGGATTCCACGGTCTCAACATCCCCTTCTATTGGCTCATTTCTTTCTTCTTTTCTTCACTCTTTTCTTGGTCAACTTATCTCATCTACTCAACCCTCTCATGTTCCTACCAATGACAACTGAACCATTTGTTGGTTTGATTCCTTCTTCTACCCACTGTCTACATTTATTGACCTAGGGTTCATGTCTATCGGGTTTCTAACAAAGCCTCTAAAACTATCGACCCTCCTGGTAAACCGGAAGGCAAAACAACACACAGAATGTGTTGCGCAGTCTCACACGAGATAGCTTTAATGGGTGGTTGTAAGACTCATGTGTTTACAACCTGGGATTGAGTGTGAGATAAGGGAGCTGAATATTCAACCATTATTATAATTGTAACTACAATATACTGTCATTTGCAAATATGCAGGAAATATAACAACTCATTCCCTAAATATCACAATAGTACTTAAACAAGCAACATAATACTCATTCATTCAACATAACAATAACTACTAAAAAGATGATAAATATATGCATGCATTCATCAGACAACACATATGTACCGTGGTTCACCCCCTCTTGGGATACGTCCACAAAGATTTGTCTCTTGGCTCTTTTATTATGGTATTTCTGCATCTACAACGTCACGCGCTTTACAATCATCCACAGTCGGGCAAGATCTGTATGAGTTGGACTAGATCGCACCAAACTTCCCAGCCTGTGATCTAACCCTCAATATCTACCCTCCCTTGATTTCCCTCTTGCTCCACAACTTAAGCTCAACAACTTATAAAAAATAGGTCATACAGCAAAAACCCTTACATATCGCATCAACTCATGCGTGACTACTATAGCAACAACAATCCAAACCCTCTATAATACCTTGGCATCTATATTTATACATTTATGGCTCTTCAACCATTACCATACCTTACCCAAACCTTAACCCTACCATTGTTAGGTCTTCCTCCCATGTGTGCGTCTTGTTCTTCCTTCCAGTTGTTTCTTTCCTTGCATCTGTGTGTGTTGTGTTTCCTTCCAGCTGTCGCTTTCTTTGTGCATGCTTTATTTCCCAAAAGCACCTTGCTTTTTCGTCTCGACCTTTGGCCTGCCTCCAACACTCACTTCCACGTAATATAGTGTTGGCTTCATAGATTGGTGATTTCAAGCCAACTTGACATAACTCTTTTTGTTTTATGGAAGGAAAAGACAACAAAATTTTGGTATGCTTTTTGACATCAACTGCTCTTTACATTTCCTTCTTGCGATAAACACTTTTTTCTATCATTTTTTTTTTGTTTTTTCTATTTTGTAGGAGAACATAAATAAAAATTAGTTGAAGAAAAAAATGGACATAAATCTTATAAAGTTGAAAAATAATGACTAGAGGGAGGCGTGGAAGTGTGTCTGGATGATGATCCAGAATGACCTAGTGCACAGTTGGGATTTTTATTTTGATTTTAACCAATGCGTGGGAGATACAAAGACGAGCAATGACAAGGTGAAGGGATGGCGGCATAAGTGTCGAGATATAAACAATGAAAACAATTATTATAATGGAGTTGAAAATATTTATTGCATGTAAATGGGCATATGACTGTAATACCTACGTACCCCTGGTAACTTACCAATAAAGTATATATGTATACCTAGGTGATAGGGGGGAGCATGCATGATTCTTAGATTCCCTGGTTATAAAATTTGAGGGGGGTAGGGCTTGGAGGTGAGCAGTGTGACTCACTTGGCCACTTTCGCTAGATTTGTTCATGGGAAACCCTAAGTCAAGTTTAAAGGGGGTAATTTTAGGTTAAACTTGACTCGGTGAAAGATTCAAAGTTGTTAGGTCAACAATGGTGGTTCTAGGCACATGGTTTTGGTGACTCGTGGTTTTAGAGCCCATGTATTACATGTTATAAAAGCCTTTAAAAGGTTGGTGATACTCCATTGTAATGTGTCAAGAGTTGAGTGGTGAAGGCTCACTTGGTCGGGTTTGGTCAAGGAACCAATAGATTTGTTGGTTGGATTTTCCTAGTTTGGGTTTTCTAGGATAAATATTGTGAATGATTTATGTGTTGGTATTTTCTTGGTTGATTACTTTATTTCTCTTGTGTGTTTATTTCTCTTTCAATTTTTAGGTTCGCTAATAAAGGAATGTAAAAATATATTATATATTATTTTTGGGCTATACCATATAAAACAATGTAATTAAAAATCGCCCTTTGAAATTCCACACCTAAAATTTTCCTTGAGCTTGATAAGCATGTGTACAATCGTTAACTAACCACATGCAAGTGACCTTTTGAATTCATGTCTTGAAATCTCTAGTCACCCACATTTTAAATGAGAGCATA